>CM076578.1:1514432718-1514665026 GCA_034641835.2 Pinus albicaulis | reverse complement strand
TTTTTCACCATATTCGTGCATTACACAGTAACACAGGTGGCCGAGCTGTTCTTCCGGGAGGTTTTCAGGTTGCATGGTCTTCCTAAGACCATCATCGGTGACATGGCAGCCACTTCATGGGCAGATTTTGGCAGGAGATTTTCCAGCTAGTGGGGACGGAGTTGACATCGAGTACCAGTTACCACCCACAAACGGATGGACAGACGGAGATAGTTAACAAGTGGTTGGAGGGCTACTTGCGTAACTATGTCAGTGGGCAGCAGCGAGCATGGTTGAGATGGTTTCATTTGGGGGAGTACTGTTACAACTCGACACATCACATGTCAATTGGTATGTCACCATTTTATGCTTTGTATGGGTACCATCCTTTATCATTTGCTTATGTGATGTTCAGTGCGAGTAAGGCTCCTAGAGCCAAGATGTGGATCCAAGAGAGTCAAGATATCCTCCGAGCTCTCAAGGAAAATATGGCTACAACCTAGAAATAGAAGAAGTTGTATGTCGACATAGGTCGGGTGGAGAAACAGTTTGAAGTAGGGGACTTGGTCTACCTATGCTTACAGCTATACCGACAGTCATCGCTGAAGAAGAAGGGAGCTGAGAAGCTGAAGCCTCATTTCTTTGGGCCATATAGGGTGATACGCAGGATTGGGCAGGTTGCATATGAGTTGGAGCTACCCCAAGGCAGCAATATCCACAACATTTTTCATGTATCATGCCTGAAGAAGGCGCTGGGAGAGCAGGTGAAAGTGACAGAGGAGCTATCGCCGACAGATGATGAGGGGCATTTGGTGTTGCAGCAAGAGGCCATTATTGATACCAGGGAGAGGCGGTTACAGAGTAGGATGGTCTGGGAATTCTTGGTGCAGTGGAAGAATTTGCCAGATGAAGATGCCACTTGGGAGAACGATAAGATTCTACAGCATCCATCACTTCAGTTGCTTGAGGGAAAGCAACATTTTTCTGGGGGGGATTGTAATATTCCTAATTAATGACAGCTAATTGGAATATAAGACTTTGTATATTTTTGCCATCTATGGTTTGTAAATAAATAAAAAGTGAGTAAAGAAGGTCTAACTCACTTTAGTAGAATAACACATCCGCCTAGTAGCACAACGTTGTGACTCAAACGGGGTCAAGGGGGGCAAACACCATGTAGAGGAGGGGGGCCTATGTGCACTCTAGAAGCTTCTATGCAGATAAGGATGAGGATGTGGAGGAGGGAGAGGCTACGACGGGTTTTGGAGGGAAACCAATGTTATAAAATATGGAGGAGCCTCCTCATTTGGATCATTCTTGAGTTGTTGATTTTGGAGTGAGACTTTTGTCTTCTTGAGCACGCTAGCTATTTAGCCTGTCTGTAGCACTATTTAGTGCACTGAGTGTCTCCGTGCGGAGATCTCACCCTTAGCCCTGGGGGACTTTGAGTGCCTGCTCGGGCAAGGTTTTTTTTCCAGTATTTCGTGAGTTGTTTCATTGTTTGGGTTTGCTGCAGAGCTAGATCTTATAGAGACTGTGCATTCACTGGGAGAGAGGATGCATTCCAATGTGGAGGAGCTCCGAGTTGGGGTTTCTGCAGAAGATTTCAAGCAGAGGTTCAGCCTTTGCCCGTCGGAGGGTTTTGGAAAAGTTTGTGGCAGTATTTCAGCTGTTTCTATCCAGCCACTGTGCTGTACCTTGGAGGCAAGTGTAATTCACTGGGGAGGCAGTTTCTGGTGGTTCCAAGGGTTGGCCATTCTTGGAATCATTTGTGGATCTTGTCAGGGTTGTCGAGGAGAGGATATTGCTGATTTTCATCTCATTCCGGAAAGGGGATCAACCCCTAATCTTCAGTCGATTCCAGCAGTAGCAGCTACACGGCATTATTCCAACAGCTGGGACGCAGTTCATAGAGTACCCATTTCTTGTCTTTTCCGAGAGTTTTTTCTCACTTTCCTTGCGCAAGATCGCCTCGTGTACTTCATTACATTTCTCAGATTAATAAAATGGCTCAGCATTTTCTCTCTATGTTTTCTGGTTGAGTTGCCATAGCTGCCGTAGTTGTCGTAGTTACTGTATTTTCTTTCTATTATATGTCTGTTGCATTCTTATTTTTAGCACTCTAGTTTTATACCACTTGGTGTGTTTATATTTCACTTTTAGAGTCTGGAAAGGGCCAAGTAGCCTCCGGATCTCATCCTCTTTTAGAGGCAGAATATCCAGTAAATGCCTTCCCAGTCTATCTATGGTTGGAGTTTGTCGTGTTTTAGAGATATCCCTGAAACAGGATATTACATCATCATTGATACAGTAATAAGTATGCAATCCTTAACTCCTTTAACTTCACACACCCAAACAACTGCATGCATTTCCAAATTTTTTTAACAGAAAAAACGACATGCATTTACAACCATTTTTCTCTATAATCATGTCTGAACAAAAATATTTATTTTTTAGTGCCTACAAAAAAAATATTTAAAAATAAATGCAGCTTCTTTAGAATTTGATGTTTTTTGTTATTGATAATAGGAAACTAAATAAATTCTTTTAGTTAATACCATCAGACCTCGCCAAGGGGCACTCTACAGTCTATTATAGGCTAGATGTGTAGATGTAATGTAAGAAAGTTTGTAAACTTTTGTAATGTGGGATCAATATATTTGTAATCAATATATTTATAATAATAAATATATTTATAATAATAATAATAATGAAATGTTACTTCTCTAATCATTTAGAATAAAAACAAATGGAAGTATATTTCTCAATCTTAATCATGGAAAAATCTCAACATTATAATCTATCATTGGTCTATGCATGAATACCATTTTAGAAAATCATTTTCTGAGTGTAGCATTTATCCACGATAGAGTGAAATTCACCAACGAAAATCATTATTCGACTCTTCTTCAGTGAATGTACCACTATGGTCATAATATATGTATGTAGTTCAAGTTTGAATAGAGTCGAGAAGAGACGAGGCTTGGTCTGCTAAATGCAAGTTAACACTTTAAAAATGAAGTGATATCAAACAAATGCAGATTAGAACAACACACATTAAATGTAAAGAGTAACAAAAAAAACTTTGGATCATTAAATCGATGGGAGAGTTTGATGGACGATGAACAATGGTAAGTAAGTCAAAAAATGAAGGCTGGAGTGGAAAAGGGATCAAATTTTAGTGGTGATCAGTGGTTGCAGATCACGGATTGGAGGAGATAGCTTTGATTTATTATAATTAAAAATTATTTTATGCATATTGGAGCAGCAAAACTGGTTTTTAATGTGAAATTACAAAATTTCTATTTGCATAGACTTACAAATAGAAATGTGAAAAGTATTACAATCCAAGTAATGGTGGATGTGTAGTACAGTAATGATCTTTAATCTTGAGAATTTGTTGGAAAAGGATTGGGATTAAACACATATTAGTAAAATAGGGAAGCAGTCTTCAAAACGTAGTAATGGTATATTGCACATCCAACAAGAGGTAAGTGGCATTTTATAAGAGCGTGTGATTAGCCTCTGGAAGCGACATGTGGCATCAAAAAACCACCTATTTCGCAGGTTATGAAAACCTTAAACATCGCGCATGTTTAAGTGCGATTGTCATTGGATTGGTGAGTGCATATGATCGACAGTAGAAAGGAGCATTAACCAAAGTCAATGGATAGTCATGAATTTATCGAAAACCATTAGATCATGGAATTGAAAATCTATGGTTGAGATCTAATGTGAAAAGCATGGAAATTGGAGGTGGAAAAGTTAAGTAAATGAAGGTTTATTTCTATCATATAAAATTTATAATAGAAATAAAGCAGAATCAGAAAGTTTAACTATTATGGTTAGAATTTGAGCTTTAACCAAAGTCAAGATTGTGATAAAGTAGGATTTTATTAAAGTTTCCATTTAGTAAGGTTAAACTTTGGGTAAGGGAAGAATTACTATAACATAGAGAGAATTTGAATTTCTGAATAAATATATATGAAAGATTTCAAACCTTGGTTTGAAGAAGGACTCATTTAGTATGGTCTAACGAAAATTCCCGGGAATAACGAGACACACATTTTAATATGCATAAAATGTGGGTAAATGCATCTTAGCCTGCGTCAAATTGGTATCAGAGTAGAATAAAGAGATTTTGCGTGTAAAAGTTATTTGAGAGAAATTTAGAAAAAAATTGAAGTGAATAGACATTTGCCGAAATAAATGAGAACAATTCATTCAAAGTACAAGTGAATGAGGAGAACAAGGTTATGCAGAGATATTGAAGGTGAGATAATGTGTTTTAGTTTAATCTGGTTTGAAGATTGTGGTTGCAGAATTCCGATTGCAGACAAGATAAAAACAAAGGAAGATCAAGCCTTAAGAAGTAGAGATAGAAGGGAAGATGACTACTGATAGTCATAGCAGAGGTTCTGAGAGAGACCACAGCAGAAGAAGAGTTTTCTGATGAATGTTACATCAGAAAAAAAGACATAGAAGGAAAATCTACTTCAGGAGAAAGTAGATCAGAATTTGAAAGACAGATTGAGAAATTTTTTTATGAAGAGATAGTAGCAACTACAAACAGCGGAAGTAAAATTGGCAAACAAAAAAAGAGAAACTATAACCGAACCATGTGTTAGAAAATTGGACAGTGGGGATCAGGCCAAGGTTTTGATGATGATGGAATGAAACTATCCAATTAGAGATTTGAAGAAAGAAGAGAGGTGACTGAGTGTAGCAGCCAGAGGAACAACAGGTTCAAGAGAATGAACAAAAAGAGAGAGAGAAAAACTAGAAAGAGGTCAAGCTCAAAGAGGAAGCTTGATAGGGTATTGAGTAGCAAAAGGAGATTGCTACAAGAGAACGCTATGTTGCAGATTACAATTGAGCATTGATGAGCTCATAAGGAATAGGGCCATGGAGGCTCAGAGAAGAGGTTATAAGGAATGCCATGAAGATAGGATAAGTAATGAAGAGTGAGAGAGAGATATTGTAATGATGAAAGAACATCTCGAGGTACTACATGGATGGCTACAAAGAAAGAGAATGAATGTAGAAAGCATGGATGTAAAATGAAGAAATGGGTTAGATGGGACCTATTACAAAAGAAATGGAATTCTAAGCTGATGAATAAGTTCAGATAACCTGAAGAGATACATATTTCTTTGTTGGAAAAGGAAATACTCAAAGGAATCGAGTCACAACAAATAGGATCTACTGGAAACCGGAAACTACATTGTGAAATATTGGTGCTTGAAGAAACAAACGAGACTAAAATTTCTTGTGGTTTTAAAAATAATTGTTTGTGTATGATTGTAGGCACATCATAGGATGATGAACAAGCCTTAGAGTTTGTTAAGGAGAAGGAGTTGAATTTGAAATATGTTCAGATTAATGCTGACATAGCAAGATCTAAGAAGGAAAAGGAGACAGAGGGGTCTCATGGAAATACACAGCAAAATATTGAAGCAGAAGAAGAAGGGCCATCTGATGATTGATCAACAAAAATTGAAGGTATGGAGAGCTATGTAATGTTGCCAAATTCTAACCCAATTGAAATTGTTGAGTTATATAGAAAGTTATATATTCAAAGAAGAAAGTTGGAAAAGTAGAGGATCTATACTCATGATGAATTGTTGAAAGAGAAACACAAAGAAATTTTCATGAATGATAGTCAAGAAATAGAGAGTAATAATGTAATAATGGTAAGAAGAGTCCAGCAAATCGAAGGAGTTCATTATTTTGAACCAGAGCAGAGATACATCCTTGAAATAGATGATATGAAGGAGAGACTAGCTGACATTCTCATGGAGAATTTAAATCAACATACTGATGTGATGACAAAGGAGTTAAATGAAAAATAAAAGCAACATATTGAGATATTGCCAGAGGAGGAAGAGACAATGAGGTCTTGTATTTTTAATACTGATAATTCATGTGTTAATATAATTTATGTGGGTAAAGGAGGATAGTAAATTGAAAATGTCTGAAAAACTAATGAAAAAGAAACTATGTTAGTTGAAAATATAGTGAAGGATCATCATTCCATCATGACGATTGGCATAATGGAGATAACTTTGGAAGCTGAGAAGAAAGGTAGTAAATATTTTCTGAGTCCTAAAAGAGACTTAGAACTGCAAGAAGAAGATTTGGTGATTGAATTATCAAATAAGACCATTGGGTCTTGTGATTTTGAAATTCATAATTTGACTATGTTTACAGGTGTTGCAAAGGGAAATCCATCTCTTGGAGTTGTCTTGAATGAATATAAATTGTTACAGCAGAAGAAACTCATAGATTCCAAAGAAGATGAAATAGTAATGTCTCATATGAAGGCACTTGTTATTATTGAAGACAAGGAGGAATTGGCTTATCTGATTGGCCAAGTGAAGACTATAGGAAAAACACTTAGAAATACCACAGCATTGGAGAATCATAATTCTATTCTAATAAAGGATGAAGAAATAGAGTCACAAAATGACTGGACTTGTGACAAAGGAGAGGAAAATTGTGAAGATTATACAGGAGTTTCAGGAGAAATTTTAGATGAGGCAAACATGTCTCAAGTGGAAGGAGAGTCATTTTTAAAATTGAAGAACCAGGTAAGACATAATTATGTAAATCATGAAGACACAGAGTTTGAAGAAGTTGAATTGGCTGTCAGAATCAATTAAAGAGGTGAAGGACAATCACTGAAGGTTTTCAAGGAAGAAGAAGAAGACTATGCTGAAACTGAATTGCAGCATAAATGATGATATGTTTGAAATGAAACCAGTACAAAAGGAATGGCTGAAATGCTTGCTAGAAACATTTGAACAAGAGAAAGGAATTGTAGATAATAAAGAGGAAATGTCTAAAGTTATGGAAGAGGCAAAAACAGATACTAGTTTCCAAAATATTTTATGCTTGCTAGAATACAAAGAACAGTGAAGGAATATATTGCTACGGTTAAAGAATCAGAAGATAATTTATTTTTTGAAAGTAAAATTGCAGGTAGTAAACATAAGAAGGATATTGCAGAGGGAGATATCTTGAGAGATATTCAGGAATTTTTGGAGGCAAAAATATCTAAGAGAGTATTTGGAGCAATATATACAACAATATTTGCAGCAGAAATTGGAAGTACCAACAAATAGAAGAGTGGTTACCAGTCAGAAGATAACCTGGACATAGAAATAAAAAACATAAAAAAGGTTGATGATGAAGGTTTCTTAGAAGAAGACAACAACAAGAAAACAAAGAAACAACAACAAGGAAAATACAAGAACAAACTGTGAAGGCATAGCTAGTGGGAAGATGCACAATAAAGTATGGAAGCCTGGAAAAGTGAAGCTGAAGAATGATGAAGACAATGCAACTTATGGACAACAGCAAAACAGAGTATGGGATCCAGGACGCCAAAGGTTGGAAGAACATGATCAGAAGATCATGATTATTTTCTACTTTAGGAGTCTGAAGCAGGAGCATCTAGCTCAGAAATTCATTATATTCTAGTAGATAAATGGGGTCTTGTATTTTCTAAGAAGTTGGATTTCTATGTAACAAATTAATATAATTGTTAATATTTTGAGTGATTTTAATGAGATATATTTTAGAATAGGATTTAAATTGGTGAGGCATTTTGGTAAATGTTCCTGAATGATTGGAGAACATGAGATATTTAGGAATTTCTTCTAAATCCTAGATTAGGAATTGGTTTCATGAATCTGGGGATTTGAAAGGATCCTTAGGGATTAGTTGAGTAAAAAAAGGACATAGAGGATATTCAGGATTTGTTGAGAAAGTTTTGGATCTAAACTAGAATTGGTTGTAGACTCCATTGGTATAAACCTAAAAGGCGTGAAAAGGGAATACAGAGTAGGATTTAATTATCAGAGCAGATAGTTAGGTTTTGATTTTTAGCCTACGGAAAATAGGAAGAAAGAGGCCAATGATTCAAATATCAATCTAGAAGAGAACTCCGATGTAAATATTGAGTATTAATATAGAGAACTCAATTTCTGAGTTCGTGTCTCATTTCTGAGTTTATGTTGTGTACATTGAATGACTTATTTGAAATTTGTGTGCGAATCAAAGGTTCACATAATATATGTATGCAGTTCGAGGTTGAACACTATCGAGAAGAGAAAAGGTTTGGTTTGTTGAATGAAAGTCAACACTTTAAAAACAGAGTGATATCAAATGAATGGATATTAGAACCACGCATGTTAAATGTACATAGTAACAAAAAAAATATTGTATCATTAGATTGATGGGAGAGTTTGATGGATGATGAACGATGGGAACTAAGTCGAAAAATGAAGGCTAGAGTGGAAAATGGATCGAAGTCCAGTGGTGATCAGTGATTGCAGATCATAGATTGAAGGAGATAGCTTTGATTTATTATAGTTAAAACTTTTTTTATGTGTATTGGAGCAACGAAACTGGTTTGTAATGTGGAATTGAAAAATTTCCATTCGCATAGACTTACAGCTAGAAATGTGAAAAGTATTACAATCCACGAAATGGCGAATATGTGGTACATTAATGAGTTTTAATCTTGAGAATTTTCTAGAAAAGGATTGGGATTAAACATGTATCAGTAGAATAGGGAAGCGGTCTTCAAAAAGTGGTAATTGTATATCGCACAACCAACAAGAGGTAAGTGGTATTTTATAAAACCGTGCGATTAGCCTCTAGAAGCAACACGTGGAATCATAAAACCACCCATTTCGCAAGTTATGAAAACCTTAAACATATCACATATTGAAGTTTGTTTGTCATTGTATTGGTGAGCGCATATGATCGATGGTGGAAAGGAGCGTTAACCAAAGTCAATGGATAGTCACAAATTGGTCAACAACCATTAGATCGTGGAATTTAAAATCTATGGTTGAGATCTAATGTGAAAAGCATGGAGATATGAGGCGGAAAAGTTATGTAAATGAAGGTTTATTTCTATTTTATAAAATTTATAATAGAAATAAAGGAGAAAAAGAAAGTTTAACTATTATGGTTAGAATTTTAGCTTTAACCAATGTCAAGATTGTGATAATGTAGGATTTTATTAAAGTTTCCATTTAGTAAGGCTAAACTTTGGTCGATGGAAGAATTAATCTTTCATAGAGAGAATTTGAATTTCCACATAAATATATATGAAATATTTCAAACCTTGGTTTGAAGAGGGACTCATTTAGTATGGTCTAATGAAAATTTCTCAGCATAATGAGACATGCTTTTTTATATGCATAAAATGTGGCTAAATGGAGCTTAGGCTGCATCACATATATATATGTTTTAGAAATATAATTTTAATAATTTTCTCCGTGCCATTTTATTTTTTTGACACCCATAACCTAGTGTGACCCCGATGTGTAAGTACCTTTGAAGCCAAAAAAAAAAAATACTAAATAAAATCTAAATAATGTCCCCTTAAATTTTGAGAATATAAATTTAAAATATGAAGAAGTTTGGGAATGCTCAAAAAATAGATATCATTAATAAATAAAAATGTAAATAAAAGGGGAGTGACAAGGAGAGATGATTGGAGGGGAGAGAGAGAGAGAGAGAGAGAGAGAGAGAGAGGTGGAGGGAGAGGGAGGTAGGAGAGAGAGGGGGATGGAGTATGGATGATATGAGGAGGGGAGAGGGAGGTATATAGAGATGGAGTTTGAGGGGGAGAGAGGGAGGGATAAGAGATGCAATTGGAGGGGGACAGAGGGAGGGAAGAAGAAATACATCTAGAGTGAGAAGTGGAGAGAGAGGGAGTGACAAGGGAGAGATGGAGAGATAGTGTGTATGCGTAGGGGTGAGATAAAGAGATATATATGAAGTGACGGAGACAACGGGAGAGAGAAGGAGAGAGAAGGATAAAGGGAAGGATATAGTAACGTAGTTAGAGAGAGAGAGTGGTGGGGGGAGAGATAGGATTGGAGGGCATATACAGAGAGAGAGAGAGATGGGGGGGGTAGAGGGAGGAGGGAGAGAAAGGGATAGAGAGGAAGGACCAGAGGGACGAATTGAGAGAGAGGAAGACAGGGATGGGGGAAGAGAGAGGGAGGTAGGACAGAAAGTGTGATAAAGTAAGGAAAAGATAAGGACTTGAAAAATATGAGGAGAGAGGGAAGGTTACAGATATGGAGTTGGAGGGGGAGATAGGGAGGGATAGGGAGATGGAGCTGGATGGGGAGAGAGGGAGGGGAGAAGAAAGGCATAGGGTGAGTAGTGGAGAGCGGGAGTGAGTGGAAAGGGAGAGATGGAGAGAAAGTATGTATGTTAGGGTCTAAGATAAATAGACAAACAAGGAGAGAAGGAGAGAGAGAGCCATATACTAACAAGGTTGGAACATGAAGATAGAGAGAGAGGGAGAGAGGTGGGAGAGAAAGGAAGAGAGAGAGAGAGAGAGAGAGAGACAAGAGAGGTAAGGAAAAAGAGATGGAGATGGAGGCGGAAAGAGATGGAGGTAAGAATAAATAGATAGTGTGAAAGTTGGAGAGAGAGAGGGAGCGATAATGCATATAGAGACAGAGGGAGAGATGATAGAAGGAGCGAAGAGAGATAGAAGTGGGGCAGAGGGAGGGAAGGGGAAGAAAGAGAGAGAGGGTAGAGGAGGAGGGAGTGATAGGTAGATAGATTGGTGAAAGAGAGTGTATGTTTTGGGGTTGATATAGATAGACAAAGGGAGATAGAGATATAGATGTAAGGTGAAGACAAGGAAGAGGTAGATGAAGACAAGGATGTAGGGACAAGGAGATTGATAGATATGGAGTGAGAGAGCATGTGTGTTTCGCAGGGTGAGATAAAGAGACAAAGAAGGATATATGGGGGGAGATATAAATATATATTTTGTGGGGAGAGAGGGAAGAAGATTTCTTGCACTAGATGCATTGATTTTAGTGTAAATGGTGATTTCTAATCCTATTTGATTGCTTGCACTAGATGCATTGATTTCAATGTAGATGGTGATTTCTAATCATGTCACATTGCTTGCACTAGATGCATTAATTTCAATTTAGATGTCCATTTATAATTATATTTTATTTCTTGCACAATATGCATTGATTTCAATGTAGATGATTTCTAATCCTATTTGACTACTTGCACTAAATGCATTCATTTCCATGTAGATGGTGATTTCTAATAATATTTTATTTCTTGCACTAGATGCATTTATTTCAGTAGATCTTAGTTTCTAATCCTATTTGTTTACTTGCACAATATGAATTTATTTCAGTGTAGATGTTGATTTCTAACCCTATTTTATTACTTGCGTTAGATGAATTGATTTCATTTTAGACATTGTTTTATAATCTTATTTTATTTTCTTGCATTAGATGCACTGATTTTAGTGTATATGTTGATTACTAATTTCATTTAATTGGATGTATGATGGTACAATAATTTTGAAGTCATTAGATTAATAGTGTGCATTGATTTCAGTGCAAGCATACAAAATTATTGACAATGTACATTAATTTTTGTGTTATAGTAATCAAACCTATTAATATTGGAGAGAAAGGGAGACAAGGTATGATGTTTACTACAACAACTCGAGCTAAATATTTAAATGGTTTATGAGTCCAATTATCCTTTTCATATAATCGATATGAAAATATGACAAAACTAAAAAGAGTGACAATAAGAATAGTTTGAGATTGATCACAATGAAGACTATTTGTAATTGACTACATCGTTATTATTCCAATTATCTATCATTTAATATTATTACATTGTCACTTTGCATTCAAAGTGTTTATTTCATGATTTTTCATCATTAAAATTATTTTAAAATATTTATCATCTCAACAAACTGAGGTAACTAAGTAGACTTACACCTTCAGAGATTTGATCCATCTCGGCGCTTGATAAATCCAGAGTTAAGATGGATCTAGGTTGGTTTCAGTCATGTGCGACCAAGGAAAATCTATCAAATATATGATTAATTTTATCAATAATATGTAAATATATCTACTATTAATATAATAATTTTAAATCTGCTCAATATGTCTAAGATTAACCTGGTCATTTTAGATTTAAATTTTATTAGTTACCTGAGCTTGTTGAGATGATAAATATTGTTAATAATTTTAATGATGAAATAATTTTTTTGAATGTTAAGTGCCAATAAAAATTTTGGATGGTAGAAAATGTGAATAATAAGAATGTTTTTAATTACAAATAGTCTTCATTGTGATCAATCTAAAACTATTTTCTTCTATTGTTCTTATTGTAACCCTTTTTATTTTTCTCATTTTTTCATATCGATTATATGAAAAGGACAATTTAAAATGTAAAACATTTAAATCTTTAGCTCGAGTTGTTGTAGTAAACACCATACCTTACCTCTCTTTCTCTCCAATATCAATAGGTTCAATTACTATGAGACAAAAAAGAATGTACATTGTCAACAATTTTTTGTTCTTAAACTCACAACAATGCACATTGTTAATCTAATCACTTTAAAATTAATGTACCATTATACACCAATTACATCAAATCAGAAATCAAAATCTACACTGAAATAAATGCATCTAATGCAAGAAATCAAATAACATTAGAAAATAACTAATACACTCAAATCATTGCATCTAATCCAAGGAGTCAAATAAGATTAGAAATCACATCTACACTTTAATCATTGCATCTAGTGCAACTAAGAAAATAGGATTAGAAACCAACATATACACTAAAATCAACGCAGTTAGTGCAAGAAATCAAATAGGATTAGAAACTATCTACATTTAAGTTCATGCATCTCCTGCAAGTAATAAAATATAATTAGAAATCAACATCTACATTGAAATCAATGCATATAGTGCAAGAAATAAAGTTGGATTAGGAATAACCATCTACATTGAAATCAATGCATTTAGTGCAAACAATCAAATAGGATTAGAAATCATCGAAATTGAAATCAATGCATCTAGTGCAAACAATAAAATATCATTAGAAATAAATATCTATACTAAAATAAATGCATATAGTGCAAGAAATAAAATAGGATTACAAATCACCATCTAGAATGAAATCAATGCACCTAGTGCAAGACATGTTCTTCCCTCTCCCCCCTCTATATATATCTCCCTCCATCTCTCCATGTTTTCTTATCTATATAATCCCCTACGCACACATGCTCTCTCACTCCATATTTTTCATTGTATCTATCAATATTTATGTCCCTCCCTCCTTCACTCCATCTCTCTCTCTTATTCCATATCTTCACCTTCTAACTATATCTATCTCTTACACTTCTATCCTTCTCCCCTGATTATATTTCTCTTTCCTCGAAATTTCCACTCTCCATATTCCTTATCAATCCCTCTCTCTATTTCCATATTTCTCTTGCTAAGTATTTATTATTACCTCCCACTCCCCATCTAATTCCATCTCTCTTTACCCCCCTCTTTTCACTCTCTCACATTCTCTCTCTTCCTAGCTCTCTCTCCCTTTCTCTCCCACCATTGTATCTCTCTCTATATTCACCCTCCAACTTTGTTATTATATCCCTCCCTCTCTTATTCTCTCCCCCTTTCTCTCCATATCTCCTTCTTTATCTCTTTATCTCATAACCAAACATACATATTCTCTCTCCATCCCTCCCTTGTAACTCCCTCACTCTCTCCACTTCTCACTCTCTCCACTTCTCACTCTCTATATCTCTCTTTGTCCTCCAATCCTCTCTCTTCCCCCATCACTCTCCTCATCTATCTCATCCTTCCTATATCTCCATCTCTCTTCCCCCATCTCTCTCTCTCTCTCTCTCTTTGCCCTCCAATCCTCTCTCTTCCCCCTCTCATCCTTCCTATCTCTCCCTTTCTCTTCCCCATCTCTCTCTCCCTCTCTCTCTCTCTATTTTCCCTCCAATCCTTTCTCTTCCCCCATCACTCACTCTCTCTCTCTCACTCTCTCTCACCAACTATGTTATTTTATACCCCCCTCTCTCCTTCTCTCCTCGCTTCTCTCCATATCACATTATTTTTCTCTTTATATTACCCCTAAACATACACACTCTCTCTTACTCCCTCCCTCTCTCCACCTCCAATTCCATCTCTCTATCCCTCCCTATCTCCTTCTCTCTCTCATATTTCCTCTCTCTCTCCCTTTCTCTCCTCCCTCCCTCTCCCCCCCTCCAATTGCTTGTCTATATCCCTCCCTATCTCCTGCTCTCTCTCAAGTCCTCCCTCTCGTTTATTCACTCTCTCCCTCCTCCCTCCCTCTTCTCCACGTCATTCATCTACCCTCCTAATCCTCTCACTATCTCCCTCCCTCTCTCCCTTGTCTCTCTCTCCCCCTCCATATGTGCCTCCTCTCCCTATCCCTCTCTTACCTTCTCTACCTCTCACTCCTATTGTATCTAACTCATTGTATTCATATTGTATTCAACCCTAGTTATTCAATTTACAATATAATTATATTGATATATTAGTATGAATATTATATTTAATAATAATAATATTTTAATTTTTATATTAGGTTAATAATATTTTTTTGAGTGATATTAATAATAATTTCTCCTGTGTATTTGGCCCAGTAGTTTTATATAACTAGATGTTGAGTTTGAATCCTATGTGATATATTTTATTTATTTAACATACCTTTATACCTCAAGGATATTTACTATTTTACCATACCTGCTTTATAAATATGGTATTTAACATTCTATTTTTTGGTGCATAGGATTCACCTAAATAAAACATATTTTTTGAGTTTTGATAAATATAAAGAAGTTTATGGAGTCAATATAAAAATATTTTTTACTTATTTACCATTCATTTAATTTTCCCTTAATTAAATTGGAAAATAAAATGTAATATTATGTCATAATTACTTGTAATAGTTAACCGAGTGTGACAAATGTAATGTTATCTCATAATCATTGATTTGATTTTCCCTTAGTGAAATTGGACAATAAAATGTAATATTATATCATAATCACTTGGAATAGATAACTGAGTTACCTTACCTCATGAATTTCGAGTTGAGGGTGGTTGGTGAGGCGTGATAAATGTAATCTTATCTCATAATCATTGATTTAATTTTCTCTTAGTTAATTTGGACAATAAAATGTAATATTGTATCATAATAACTTGGAATAGTTAACTGAGTGTGATAAACTGAGTTACCTTACCTCATGAATTTTGAGTTGAGGGTGGTTGGTGAGGCATGCATAGTGATTCTATAAGTTATTGAGTAGTGATTCTATAAGTTATTGAGTAGAAGTTGCAGCATTATAGTTTAATGCATGAGAAATCACTTAACTCAATTAATTGAGTTAAAATGAGTTTACTAGTTGTAACTATTTGTTGCACTAGTGAGAGATCAAGTGAATTAAATGAGATTTAATGCACATGCAGTGATATCTCAAGTGACTGATTATTTAGTTATGATGGAGAACCACTTGAGACAAAGGTTAAAGGGATGTTAATTATCCTATGATGATTAGAAGGTCGTCTCGCATGCGTAAATCACCCATAGGATTTCGTGATTTCGTTAAATTTTGGAAGGTCGAAATTCCGGGTCAATAGGGACCCATTCCACATGAATTGTGCAAGAAAGGAAGGTTGGAGTTGGGTAGGATGAAAATTGGCTAGGTGTTGGTTGATTTTTTTCGTATCAAATTGGAGATGTTGTGACCTAGTATTTTGGCTCTTGTGAGAAGAGTGCATTGTAATTGTTTTATAATTCCTTGCTAAATATACAATAGAGCATAAAGGGGTTTTGAGCATGGGTTTTGAGCACCAAGCTTTTCCGTGGAAATACCTTTGCCTGAATCAGTGTGAGATAGTTGTGAGAGTGCAGGAGACTCTTGTGAGAAGAGTGCATTGTAATTTTTTCATGATTGCTTACTGATTATACAATAGAAGATAGAGGGGTTTTGAGCAACAGGATTTCCCCGAGAAAATATCAGTGTTGTGGTTTTATTTTCTTCTTTCTTTACTTATTGTGATTGGAGACCGTGTTTATTTTCTACAATTTATTTGTAGAAGGATTCAATATATTTCTTTAGTATATCCCATGATCGGAATGAATCCATTAGTATAGACATTGTTTGTATAATTTCTACAATATCCGTCTCTCCCTTGTCACTCTCCCTATGTCTCCACATCTATCACTCTATGTATTTGTTCTTCCCTCCCATATATATCTCGAGTTAATATGTATCATGATATATCAATATATATTATAATATAACCAATTTTATATTGTATTCATCCAAAGTTAATAAATTTCATAATACTAATATATTAATATGAATATTAGATTTAATAATAATCATATTTTAATATTTATATTAGGTTTAATAATGTTTTTTTTTAATGGTATTGATAATAAATTTTGCCTTCGTATTTGGCCCATGGACTTGGCATATAATTAGATGTTGGTTTCCTATTCGATATATTTATTTACAATACCTCTTTTATGAATATGGTATTTAGCCCATATGCTTCACCTAAATAAAACATCTTTTTCGGGTTTTGGTAAATATAAAAAAATTTATAGAGTAAATAAAAAGAAAAAAAAATTATTTATTTACCATTCATCTAGTTTATATATATATATATATATATATATATATACCCATAATGTTGTAAATATAACTATATTCTGAAGAAAAAAAAGTTTATTACACATATATAAATTATTACCAATATTTTAATTACAATTAAACAAAAATTACAAATATTTACAGACTTTCTCACATTATATCTATACATATACACTATACTGGACTATAGAAGACTTCTAGAAGCAATAAGGAAAAAAAACTGATGCTCCTAGTACAATCCATAATGTTCAAAGAACAAAGTAATGAAATAACTACAATCCATAATGTTCAAAGAACAAAGTAATGAAATAACTAACTAAACCAAAATCGCCGTGCATTCCTCAGAAAAGTTGAGATTTCTGTGGTGATTCATCTCGATGCTTAGACATGCCAATCAATCTTGCACAAGATAGCACTTCTCCTGTCAAATAAAATGCCCCAGTTTTATTTTACGTTCAATACCATTGAGAGTTCTTTATCACAAACTTCACTGTTCATTAGTTTTCTTATTTCGTTAAAAAACCAAAAAAAAAAACATAATACTCAATCCTCTCTGCCTACGTCCAAAAGATAATACCTCATCTCACCGTAGTTTCTGTACCTTCTCCTCAGGGTAATCATAGGCTTCTTTCTAACGATTTTTCTCCAAGAGGATTCTTTATAAAACTTGATACTGTTGATAAAAGAAAGAATCTGAACTGATAAACTATACTTCCGCTTTCGTTCCATTGCACATAAGATTGTAAATCCCAGAAGACCTGTAAATATGTTGGCATGCTTCATGTGGATTCCGGAATGACATAATGATAAGTTTGCAATCCCAAACTCCTTTAACTTCGTGCACCCAAAACAACTTTGATGCATTTCCAAACTTTTTGGATGCAAACAACTCAAAAAAAAACAACCTCGAAGCATTTTCATCCGAACCTATTCCATAGTCTCCTTAATCGATTGATCATAAAATTTCAAGCATTCATCGAATAATATATTGAAAAAAAATAAAACAGTTGATAATTACAAATGATGTACCATCAGGAACTACGAAATACAAACCTATTGATAAAATAGAACTTGACTTAAACGACTTCGATGAATTGCAAAATGTGACATGCGTAAGCCTTGCATGAATTTCTCACACCTTTGAAAATAACCTAATAACCTTCTAAAATTCCATTATGTAGTTGATTACAATATTCATACATTTCATCCTCAGCCCGTGCAGACTGCACCGATAGTTCATCACATACATTAAGTATTTATCAAATTGGCATCCAATAGCCAATACAATATCTCCAAAGAATGAGAACTTTACTCTACAAAGACTATAATTTTTGAAACCTTGGAAAATACTTGAATAAGCTTCTAAAATTCCATTATCTAGTTGATTACAATATTCAAACATTTCACAATCAGCGCGTGCAGACTGCACCGATAGTTCATTAGAGACCTTAAGTATTTCTCAAATTGGCATCCAATAGCCAATAAACTATCTCAAAAGAATGAGAAGTTTACTCTATAAAAACTATAAAGGCACATAAGAAAAGGTCACAAAAATGCTTAAAGGACGCTCTAGTGGAAACTTTGAGATTTTACTGCACACAGCCTTTTTACACTTTAAAAAAGTACACAGGAAAGTTACGAACGAAATTCTAGCTTCCATCATAAACTACATTCCCCATTTTCCGAATCTCAAATGTTTCAAAAGCTAACAAAATCGTCTTCTCGTGTGATGCTTCTAATTCTTTTATTTTTCATGATAAGGAGAAGCAAGAGATTTTAATTAATTTTCATATATATTTAAAACAAATTCATGTGACTATTATAGTTTTACTACCATTAATGAAACATAAATCTGAAGTCGTGCATCATTTTAATTCATTTATTAAAATATTTTTCTACAATAGATACAAAGGTTTTTGTGTAAATGATCTTATTGTTAAATTTTTTGTATCAAATATGATGTTATTCTTAAATTTTGGAATCTTGGTCATTTGTGACTTGTAAGCTTGCCATTTTGATATATTTTGCTATATTTGATAATTAAACCTGAGGAAAGGCTTGCACCTTGAGAGATTTGATCTCATCCCCTAAGCACACATGCTCTCTCACTCCATATTTGTCATTGTATCTATCAATATTTATGTCCCTCCCTCCTTCACTCCATCTCTCTCTCTTATTCCATATCTTCACCTTCTAACTATATCTATCTCTTACACTTCTATCCTTCTCCCCTGATTATATCTCTCTTTCCTTGAACTTTCCACTCTCCATATTCCTTATCAATCCCTCTCTCTATTTCCATCTTTCTCTTGCTAAGTATTTATTATTACCTCCCACTCCCCATCTAATTCCATCTCTTTACTCCCTCTTTTCACTCTCTCACATTCTCTCTTCCTGCTCTCTCTCCTTTCTCTCCTTCTCCCACCATTGTATCTCTCTCTATATTCACTCCTCCAACTTTGTTATTATATCCCTCCCTCTCTTATTCTCTCCCCCTTTCTCTCCATATCTCCTTCTTTATCTCTTTATCTCATACCCAAACATACATATTCTCTCTCCATCCCTCCCTTGTAACTCCCTCACTCTCTCCACTTCTCACTCTCTATATATTTCTTCATCCCTTCCTATCCCCCCTCCAAATCCATATCTTTGTCCATATCTCTCTGCCTCCCTCTCTCCTCCTTCGTCTCTCTCCCTTTCTCTCCCACCTATCTCTATATTATCCCATCACTCTCTATATCTCTCTTTGTCCTCCAATCCTCTCTCTTCCCCCATCACTCTCCTCATCTATCTCATCCTTCCTATATCTCCATCTCTCTTCCCCCATCTCTCTCTCTCTCTCTCTCTCTCTCTCTCTCTCTCTCTCTTTGCCCTCCAATCCTCTCTCTTCCCCCATCACTCACTCTCCCTCTCTCACTCTCTCTCACCAACTATGTTATTTTATACCCCCCTCTCTCCTTCTCTCCTCACTTCTCTCCATATCACATTATATTTCTCTTTATATTACCCCTAAACATACACACTCTCTCTTACTCCCTCCCTCTCTCCACCTCCAATTCCATCTCTCTATCCCTCCCTATCTCCTCCCCCCCTCTCTCTCTCTCTCTCTCTCCCTTTCTCTCTTTCTCCGTCCCTCTTCCCCCCCTCCAATTGCTTGTCTATATCCCTCCCTATCTCCTCGCTCTCTCCAAGTCCTCCCTCTCGTATTTTCACTCTCTCCCCCCTTTCTCCTCCCTCCCTCTCTCTTCCCCACGTCTCTCTCTCGCTCCCCGTCAACCTCCAATCCTCCCCACCACTCTCCCTCTCTCCTTGTCTCTCTCTCCCCTCCATATGTGCGTCTCCCTCTCCCTCTCTTACCCTTCTCTACCTCTCTCACTCCTATTGTATTCAACCCTATTCATATGCGTGTCTCCCTCTCCCTCTCTTACCCTTTTCTACCTCTCTCACTCCTATTGTATTCAACCCTATTGTATTCATATTGTATTCAACCCTAGTTATTCAATTTAATAATATAATTATATTGATATATTAATATGAATATTATATTTAATAATAATAATATTTTAATTTTTATATTAGGGTTAATAATATTTTTTTGAGTGATATTAATAATAATTTCTCCTGTGGTATTTGGCCCATAGGCTTCGTATATAACTAGATGTTGAGTTTGAATCCCATGTGATATATTTTTATTTATTTAACATACCTTTTTATACCTCTTTTATATTTATTTATTTACCATACCTGTTTTATAAATATGGTATTTGGCCCATTGTATTTAGGGCATAGGATTCACCTAAATAAAACATATTTTTTGAGTTTTGAAAAATATAAAGAAGTTTATGGAGTCAATATAAAAATATTTTTTACTTATTTACCATTCATTTAATTTTCCCTTAATTAAATTGGAAAATAAAATGTAATATTATGTCATAATCACTTGTAATAGTTAACCGAGTGTGACAAATGTAATGTTATCTCATAATCATTGATTTGATTTTCCCTTAGTGAAATTGGACAATAAAATGTAATATTATATCATAATCACTTGGAATAGATAACTGAGTGTGATAAACTGAGTTACCTTACCTCATGAATTTCGAGTTGAGGGTGGTTGGTGAGGCGTGATAAATGTAATCTTATCTCATAATCATTGATTTACTTTTCTCTTAGTTAATTTGGACAATAAAATGTAATATTGTATCATAATAACTTGGAATAGTTAACTGAGTGTGATAAACTGAGTTACCTTACCTCATGAATTTGGAGTTGAGGGTGGTTGGTGAGGCATGCATAGTGATTCTATAAGTTATTGAGTAGTGATTCTATAAGTTATTGAGTAGAAGTTGCAGTGTTTATGTAGTTTAATGCATGAGAAATCACTTAACTCACTTAATTGAGTTAAACAGTTTTGCTCAGTTGTAACTATTTTTTGCACTAGCGAGAGATCAAAATGAAATTAAATGAGATTTAATTCACATGTAGTGATATCTCAAGTGACTGATGATTTAGTTATGATGGAGACTCACTTGAGACAAAGGTTAAAGGGACGTTAATTATCTGTTGTATTACTAGAAGGTTGCCTGCATGCAGTAAATCACCCATAGGATTTCCTAGGATTGCCCAGTTTTGGAAGGCTGAAATTCCTAAATAATAGGGACTGCATTCCACATGAATTGTACAAGAAAGGAAGGCTGAGCAGAGGATGAAAATTGGCTAGGTGTTGGTCGATTTTTTTCAGATCAGTGTGAGACAGTTGTGAGACTGCATGAGGCTCTTGTGAGAAGAGTGCATTGTAATTTTTTTATGATTCCTTGCTAAATATACAATAGAGCATAAAGGGGTTTTGAGCAGCAAGCTTTTCCGCGGAAATACCTTTGCTTGAATCAGTGTGAGATAGTTGTGAGAGTGGAGGAGACTCTTGTGAGAAGAGTGCATTGTAATTTTTTCATGATTGCTTACTGATTATACAATAGAAGATAGAGGGGTTTTGAGCAACAGGATTTCCCCGAGAAAATATCAGTGTTGTGGTTTTATTTTCTTCTTTCTTTACTTATTGTGATTGGAGACCGTGTTTATTTTCCACAATTTATTTGTAGAAGGATTCAATATATTTCTTTAGTATATCCCATGATCGGAATGAATCCATTAGTATATAAATTGTTTGTATAATTTCTACAATATCCATCTCTCCCTTGTCACTTCCTATGTCTCCACATCTATCACTCTATGTATTTGTTCTTCCTCCCCATATATATCTCGAGTTAATATGTTAATTATGATATATCATAATATATATTATAATATAACCAATTTTTATATTGTATTCATCCAAAGTTAATAAATTTATATCATTATATGAATATTAGATTTAATAATAATCATATTTTAATATTTATATTAGGTTTATAATGTTTTTTTTTAATGGGATTGATAATAAATTTTGCCTTCGTATTTGGCCCATGGACTTGGCATATAATTAGATGTTGGTTTCCTATTCGATATATTTATTTACAATACCTCTTTTATGAATATGGTATCTAGCCCATATGCTTCACCTAAATAAAACATCTTTTTCGGGTTTTGGTAAATATAAAAAAATTTATGGAGTAAATAAAAAGAAAAAAAAATTATTTATTTACCATTCATCTAGTTTATATATATATATATATATATATATACCCATAATGTTTTAAATATAACTATATTCTGAAGAAAAAAAAGTTTATTACACATATATTAATTATTACCAATATTTTAATTACAATTAAACAAAAATTACAAATATTTACAGACTTTCTCACATTATATCTATACATATACACTATACTGGACTATAGAAGACTTCTAGAAGCAATAAGGAAAAAAACTTGATGCTCCTAGTACAATCCATAATGTTCAAAGAACAAAGTAATGAAATAACTACAATCCATAATGTTCAAAGAACAAAGTAATGAAATAACTAACTAAACCAAAATCTCCCTGCATTCCTCAGAAAAGTTGAGATTTCTGTGGTGATTCATCTCGATGCTTAGACATGCCTGTCAATCTTGCACAAGATAGCACTTCTCCTGTCAAATACAATGCCCCAGTTTTATTTTACGTTCAATACCATTGAGAGTTCTTTATCACTCACTTCACTGTTCATTAGTTTTCTTATTTCGTTAAAAAACCAAAAAAAAAAAACATAATACTCAATCCTCTCTGCCTACGTCCAAAAGATAATACCTCATCTCACCGTAGTTTCTGTACCTTCTCCTCAGGGTAATCATAGGCTTCTTTCTAACGATTTTTCTCCAAGAGGATTCTTTATAAAACTTGATACTGTTGATAAAAGAAAGAATCTGAACTGATAAACTGTACTTCCGCTTTCGTTCCATTGCACATAAGATTGTAAATCCCAGAAGACCTGTAAATATGTTGGCATGCTTCATGTGGATTTTGGAATGACATAATGATAAGTTTGCAATCCCAAACTCCTTTAACTTCGCGCACCCAAACAACTGCATGCATTTCCAAACTTTTTGGATGCAAACAACTCAAAAAAACAACTCGATGCATTTTCATCTGAACCTATTCCATAGTCTCCTTAATCAGTTGATCATAAAATTTCAAGCATTCATCAGAATAATATATTGAAAATATTCCATAGTCTCCTTAATCAGTTGATCATAAAATTTCAAGCATTCATCAGAATAATATATTGAAAAAACTTAAACCAGTGATAATTACAAAAATGACAGCTCATCAAAAACTACTAAATACAAAAACCTATTGATAAAATAGAACTTGATTCTTAAACGAATTTCGATGAATTGCAAAATGTGACATGCAGAAGCCTTGCGTGAATTTCTCACACCTTGGAAAATAACTGAATAACCTTCTAAAATTCCATTATGTAGTTGATTACAATATTCATACATTTCATCCTCAGCCCGTGCAGACTGCACCGATAGTTCATCACATACATTAAGTATTTATCAAATTGGCATCCAATAGCCAATACAATATCTCCAAAGAATGAGAACTTTACTCTACAAAGACTATAATTTTTGAAACCTTGAAAAATACCTGAATAAGCTCTAAAATTCCATTATCTAGTTGATTACAATATTCAAACATTTCCACAACTGCCACAAGATCGCACCGATAGTTCATTAGAGACCTTAAGTATTTCTCAAATTGGCATCCAATAGCCAATAAACTATCTCCAAAGAATGAGAAGTTTACTCTATAAAAACTATAAAGGCACATAAGAAAAGGTCACAAAAATGCTTAAAGGACGCTCTAGTGGAAACTTTGATATTTTATCGCACACAACTTTTTACACTTTAAAAGTACAACTTCAGTTGGGCTTAACGAAATTCAAGCTTCCATCATATAAACTACATTCCCCATTTTCCGAATCTCAAATGTTTCAAAAGCTAACAAAATCGTCTTCTCGTGTGATGCTTCTAATTCTTTTATTTTTCATGATAAGGAGAAGCAAGAGATTTTAATTAATTTTCATATATATTTAAAACAAATTCATGTGACTATTATAGTTTTACTACCATTAATGAAACATAAATCTGAAGTCGTGCATCATTTTAATTCATTTATTAAAATATTTTTCTACAATAGATACAAAGGTTTTTGTGTAAATGATCTTATTGTTAAATTTTGTGTATCAAATATGATGTTATTCTTAATTTTTGGAATCTTGGTCATTTGTGACTTGTAAGCTTGCCATTTTGATATATTTTTCTATATTTGATAATTAAACCTGAGGAAAGGCTTGCACCTTGAGAGATTTGATCCCTTTTGGCCCTTGATAGATTAAGATTGTGTGCAGCCAAAAAAAATATCTAGAACATATGATTAATTTTATCAATAATATGTAAATACATCTAATATAAATATAATCATTTTATATATGCTAAATATGTCTCATATTTATATGGTCATTTTAATTTTAAAATTTGCTTAGTTACCTGAGTTTGTTGAGATGATAAATATTGTTAATAACTTCAATGGTTAAAAATTATGAAATAAAAATTTTGAATGCAAAGTGACAATGTAATAGTGTTGAATGATAGAAAATATGAATAATAAGAATGATCAGTTTCAAATTATTTTCTTCTACTATTCTTATTGTCACCCTTGTTAGTTTTGTCATCTTTTCATATCGATTATATGAAAAGACGGGTGAAATCTTAAACCATTTAAATATTTAGCTCTAACTATTATACTAAAAATCCAACATTGTCTCACTTTCTCTTCAATATTAATAGGTTGAATTACTATAACACAAAAATCATGAGAAATCAACGTCTACACTGAAATCAATCCAGCTAATGTAAATAATCAAGTAAATTTATAAAACAACATTTACACTGAAATCAATGCATCTAATGTAGGTAATCAAATAGGATGAGAAATTAGCATCTACACTTAATTCAATGTATCTAGTGCAAGTAATGAAATAAGATTAGAAACCAACATCTACACTGAAATCAATGCATCTAATGCAAGCAATCGAATATGATTAGAAATCACCATCAACGTCTAAATCAATGAATTTAGTGCAAGAAATCAAATAGGAATAGAAATCATCTACATTGAAATCAATGCATCTAGTGCAAGCAATCAAAATGGATTAGAAATCAACATCTACATTGAAATCAATTAATTTAGTGCAATAAATATTCTTGCATTTCTCCCCCCTCGAACTACATCTATCTTTCCCTCCCTCTGTCCACTCTCTCACATCCTCTCTCTTCCTTCCTCTCTCTCAATTTATCTCCCACATATGTATCTCTCTCTCTCTCTTCACCCTCCAACTGTGTTACAATATCCCTCTCTCTCTCTCTCTCTCCTCCCTTCTTTCCATATCTCCTTCTTTGTCCCATTATCTCACCCCAAAACATACACACTCTCTCTCCATCTCTTCCTTGTCACTTAATATCTCTCTCCACTTCTCACCCTCTATGTATGTCTTCTTCCCTCCCTCTCTCCCCTCCAAATCCATCTCCCTATCGCTCTATATCTCCTTCTATCTCCCTCCCTCTCTCCTCCTCTCTCTCGTCCTTCCTCTTTCTCCCCCACTCCCCCTCTCTCTCTTTCTATTTTCACTCCAATTTTCTCTTGCCTCCATCACTCTCTTCCTCTCTCTCAAGTCCTCTCTCTCGCTTTCTCTCCATCCTTCCTCTATTGTTTCCTCTTTGTCTCTCTTTTATATCCAATCCTCTCTCTTTGTCTCTCTGTCTCTCTCTCTCTCTCTTTCTCTCAACATCTACACCAAAATCAATGCATACAATGAAAGAAATGAAATAGGATTAGAAATCACCATCCACAATGAAGTCTATGCATCTAGTGAAATAAATCATCTTCCTTCTCTCCCTCCTCCAAATCCATCGCTCTTTCCCTCCCTCTCTCCACTCTCTCACATCCATTCTCTCCCTTTTTCTCCCACATCTATCTCTCTCCCTCTCTCCCTTTTTCTCGCATGTCTATCTCTCTTTCTCTCCCTCTCTCTCCCTCTAACTTTGTTACTATATCTCTCCTTCTCCCCCCATTCACACCATCTCCCCTTATTTTTCTCTTTCTCTCACCCACAAAAACACACACACACTCTCTATTTCTCCCTTTTATCTCCCTCTCTTTCTCTAGTTCGCGCTCTTTATTTATTTCTTCTTCCCTCCCTCTCTCACCCTCCAAATCCATGTCTCTATCCATCCCTCCTTCCTCCTATCTCCCTTCCTATCTCCTCCTCCCTCTCTTCCTTCCTCTCTCTCCCTTACTCTCCTACCTCCCTCTTTCTTCTCCCACCTCTCTCTCTCTCCCTCTCTCTATTTTCCCTCCAATCCACTCTCTTCCCCCATCACTCTCTTCCTCTCTCTCTCTCAATTCCTCTATCTCGTCCTCTCTCTCTCTCTCTCTCTCTCTCTCTCTCTCTAATCCTCACTCTTCCCCCATCACTCTCTATGTTTCTCAAACTATGTTACTATATCCCCAAATTTCTTTTCTCTCTCCTTCTTCCCCCCTTCTCTCCATCTCTCCTTCTTTGTCTCTTTATCTCACCCCTAAGTATAAAAACTCTCTCTTCATATCCCCCTTGTCACTCTCTCTCTCTCTCTCTCTCTCTCTCCACTTCTCACTCAATATGTATTTTTTCTTTCCTCCCTCTATCTCCCTCCAACTCCATCTCTCTATCTCTTCCTCTCTCCTCCTCTCCCTCAAGTCCCCCTAACATTAGATAAAAAATGTTAAATATTAAACATTACATTTACTTTTACATGTTTACGTTTTTAAGTAAGATCCGACCCCAGCCTAGGTTGTAGAGATAATACATAGTTATATTTTAATAATTAATATTTGGCTATTGATAAGGTTGAAAAATATATGTATAATATAAAGAATCAAGCTATCTATGATTTAATATCCAAGTTAATGCTTTTGCCGACATTGGTGAAATTTATTTTTATTATATTTTTTAGGACGTGAAATACTTGCACATCGGGGTTGTAGAATGTGCCTCTTGGTGTAATAATGTCCAAACACAAATATATATATTTTTAGCACTTACAAGAATATTTAAAGAAAAATGCAACATATTCATAATTTGATGTTTATTGTTATTCATAATAGGAAATTTAAGAAATGTTTTCCATTGATAGCATCAGACCTTATTACAACTAAGGGAAAGTTTTTAAAAATATCTGAAGCACTATGAAGTCTCAAAACATACTAATACATAATAGTTAAAATCCATCAAAACCTTGTATCTATTAGGTACTAGAAAAATTGATTAAACAAATTAATTTTCATGTGTATTTTAAACAAGTTCATGTTGTTATTATATTTTTTCTACAATTAATGAATCAGAATCTTGAAGTGTGTATCAATTTAATTCATTTATTTGATTATCTCTCTATTAGAATCTCAACTTCAAATCAAGGGATGGAGAAGAAAATCCTACAATGACAACAAGGATTCTAAGACACTTTATTGATCACAACATCTATAAAATTTTGTCTAGATGACCGTGTTGTTGAATTGTTTGTACCATATGATGTTGTTCTTAATTTTCGAATCTTGGTCATTTCTAACTTCTAATATTGTAATTTTGATACATTTTTCTATATTTAATAATTAGAAAATTTTCTGATCAAATTTTAAAATTTTAATAACCTTAAACAGAGTAGCTACAGTAATTTCCTTTACAAACTACCCTGATCGAGGTGCCTAACAGTTGATTTGGGCTGTGCTTATACACGTGGTGGATATATTGCTGCCAGCCCTGTCTGATGTTATTATTACGCAAGTCCTTTGATGGTCGCGCTCCACTCCACCTATTCATTGTGCATGCGCCAGCTAGCTCTTACCATTAAAACTCTTTCAGATGCATTAACACAAGATTATATGCAGTGGTTGCATAGTCTTATTGGTTGTTTCATTATTTTTACTCATTCTCTGCTCAAACCTTCCATCGACGCTCTACTGCAGGTGACAGCTCAAGATATCATCGCGCATATTCTTGGTCGAAGATTGTGGTATGTAATGGCAACTTTGCCTTCCATGCCCACTATTCCTGTTTTGATTTTATCTTTGTGGCCTCTGTTTACTTCTGCAGTGGTTCCTTGGTTATCGGATTATCATTCTGCTTTTTCAAGATGGTTTCGGACTGGGAATTTGGATACCTACGTTGAGCCTCACTTCCGCAGTCCCCCTGCTTGGTCGTGGGTTTATGGGGTTAGCTTAGCTCTTGTCCTGATATTTTTTCTTCCAGCTCTTCATGTTTCTTCTACCCCTCTGTATTTTCCAGCTTTGTTTCTTTTTTCGAGATTAATAGTGGACACTCTTCTTAATGCTAAATCCCTTTCTGGGCGTTTTCTCAAATTTGGTAAGCTGCTTCTATCTTGCATGTCTTCTCCGCTTCATTTAATAAGTTATGGGAAACTATCCTTTGTGTCTACTATTATTCGGATCAATTGCATGCATGATTTTCGCTCTTTTAGCAGTGGCAATGGTCAGATTTCGCTGACGGTTCTTTATGTTACAGACGGTTCCATATTAGTTGCAGTTGTTCTTGGTCTTCCTTCTAGCCATGGAAAATTGTCCTGTCTGTTTCCTGCATTTCATTTTAATTACATGCATGGTTATTGCTCTTTTATAAGTGGTTATGGTATGGTTTTGATAGCGTTTCTTTATATTACAGCGGGTTCTGCATTTGTTACAGTAATTCTTGGTCTTCCTTCTGGCCATGGTTTTCTATGTACCTTCCTTCTTGTTTGGTTCTATGTTATTCTATCTGCCAAACATCATTATAAGGAGTATTTCATTATAGGCTGGTTTCGGTTTCATTTGTATGACACTTTGCGGTGTAAGGATATGCACGTTGGGTTTGTAGCAATGACGCTTCCTTATGTTTTCGTTTATCTTCTTTCTGACGTAATTTTGGCCACAGGCCTATCTCCATGTTCTTTCCTTTTCATCATGGTGAAAGGGAAACCAATGAAGATGAAATGAGGAATACTGCCTACTCCTGGGGTTGGCACGAGTAGCATCGCAGGAAATCTAATACGGAGGTGTTGCATGAGATTTCTCAGGTATATGACGCAGGGAATCAGGATACTATTAAGTCAAAAATTCATGGCTGGGAAGTTCATACAGATAGTGAGGAGGAGGACATGGACGCTCAACTTTCTCAAATGGATTTCTTAACTGATCCTAGTAGTACTCGGGGCCGTGTTTCTTTTTTTCAATAGTCAGTAAAGACCTATTGGACGATGAAATGTCTACTTGCCAAGGCTATGGCCACTAAAGAGGATAAGAGCCTCACCTCTTCTATTCAGTTTGAAATGAAACAAATGAAGATGGATATGTATGCTATGCTCAAAGTACAGATGCGGTTGAATGATAGGGTGGGTAAGATTGAACAACGGCTGCAATTTACTCATAGCAGTTCACAAGTGTTAGGCTCAACAGCTCATGTTCAGGTTTCTGTGGATCTATCTGGTTAAATATTTTTGTGTTTGCTCATTTTGGACTCTGTTAGGTTTACTACTTATTTTACTTGTAAATATTATGGACATACTACAGCTCTCAATGTTGTTAGTGATAAGATAAGATAATTTCATTTTTGGTCTGCTTATAACTCGATGTGGTGGCCAACAGACATGGTTTCTTACGGGTAGGTTGAGGTCACCATATTTGTTTTTTCTTATATGGCTCTCTGCCCTTAATATTTCCGATTATAGAAAGGTTCTACGAAGCTTAAAACCGAAAAAATAAAATCCTTTACAACCCTTTTTCTATATAACAATGTCCAAACAAAAATATTTGTTTTTTAGCACTTACAAGAAATATTTTAAAAAGGTGAAATTTCTTTAGCATTTGTTGTTTTATGTATTTCATCATTGGAAATTTAACAAATTCTTTCCATTGTATTGCTATCAGACCTCATTACAACTAAGGTCGAGTTTTAAAAAATATCTTAACCATTATCAAGTCTCAAAAATTCCTAATACCCATGCACATAATATTTAACATTAATCTTAACTTTGGAAAAAATAAAAACCTAGGTGTAGGATGAGTGTATGCTAGTTTATTAATTTAGACTCTCATGTCGTTATTTTCCTTTTTACTTAAATAGTGTTGCATACTTTTTACATGAAAACTCCCATCAACCTAGAGGGGTAAGAGAGGCAATGAAATTATTCACATCTCACTACAAATTTTTATACTCGTCTCTTCTACCCTAGGGTAAAGGAGCACAATGAATTGCTTCCCTTAAGGTAATAAAAGAATTTAAAAAAAATGAAAAGATCACAATTTGCATTGAGAGATTGAATTATATGCAGTTGAAGCTTATATTTTTCATAGCATACTTCATCGATAGCTCTCTACACTATGAAGCATATGAATCACCTACAATAAGTATTTCTCAAATTGAGATCGAATAGCCAACACAATATCTCTAGAACATGAGGACTCTATTCTAAAGAGACCATTTTCACACATAAGAAATTTTTTTAAAAATACTAAAATAATGCTCGAATGGAAAGTATGAGATTTTAATAGACACAACCTTTTGATAATTTTTACCTATAACCATTAATGTTAAAAGAGTACACAGGAAAGTTACAAAGGAAAGACTAGTTTTTTGGAGCAGCTAAATGCACTACAATCCATCATACTCACGAAAAAGTTAATATCTTGACAACTATACTAAATTCATAATAAAGAGAATGAATGTTTCAAAATTTAACAATAATGGTTTCTCACTTGATGTTTCTAATTGTTTTTTTTTTTTTTATAATAAAGAGAAGCAAGAAATTTTAATTAATTTCCATACATATTTTAAACAAATTCATGTAACTATTATTTTTTTTCTACAATTAATGAATCACAGACCTAAAGTGTGCATTAGCTTAATTTATTTATTTGAATCTATAAATAAAAGAATCTCAGCCTCAAATAAATTGATAGAGAAGACCATCCAACAATGACAATAATGATTCCCATAACACTTCTTTGATCACAACAACTACAAAATATGTTGTCTAGATGATCGTGTTATTGAATTTTGTATGTTATTCTTCTTAAATTTTGGAATGTTCTTCATTTCTATTGTAATCATTCTATTTTGAAACATTTTTCTATATTTAATAATTTTAAAAGATTCACCTTAAATTTTGAAAATTTAATAACTTCTAAGAGAGTACCTACAATAGTTTTCTTTACAACCTTTTTTCTCTATAACAATGTCTAAACACAAATATTGATTTTTAATTACTTACAAGAAATACTTAAAAAAATTGCAACTCTTTTTGGAAATTTTAGAAATGATGTTAGATATTGAAAAAAATAATTAAGCAAATTAATTTCCATATATTTTAATCAAATTCATGTAGTTATTATCTTTTTTGTTACAATTAATGAATCACAAACTTGATGTATGCATCAATTTAATTGATTTATTTAAATCTTTCTCTACAAAAATCTCTTGAAAAGACCATAGAACAATGACAACAACAATTCCAAGATAATAGGTTGATAACAACATCTACAAAATCTCTACAATAATCTTAATAAGGCCTTACATAAATTACAACAACAATTCCAAGACATTGGGTTAATCACAACATCTACAAAATCTCTACTATAATCTTAACCTCAAATCAAAGGATGAGAAATACCATCCAAAAATGACAGTAATGATTCCTAAACACTTTGTAAATCACAACCATTACAAAATATTAATTAAAACCGTAAGTGTAAGACTTTATTTATTTATACTATGTTGTCATTCATTTCCTCTTTTGCTCTTTGCTTAAATAGTGTTGCATACTTTTTACATGACACGTCACAGCAACCCAGAAAGATAAAAGCAGCATTGCAATTATTCACTTCCCACTACAGTTATTGGCACGCAGCTCTTTCACCGTAGGCTAAAGGAGCACATTGAATGACCTCCCTTGGGGCAATAAGCTGTTTTTTTTTAATGATCACAGATTGCATTGTGAAATGAAATTACATACACTATGTCAATCATGCAGAGTGTAATTAAAAATGTCGTATATTATCCTAGTAAAAGCCAAAATAAAAAAAATTGAACACTTGAAGATAAAAATATGATATATTCAGTTCCAAGCTTTACTATTTTATCAAAATAAAATGTAGGATATTTATTTTCAACAATCATGCTCGATTAACATGTATATTAAAAAATAAAGCTGTCAATTGCTAAAGAAAAATACATCTCTTTTTTATCACATTCAATCCCAAATTTCACCGAAAAAAAATTAAGATATCCTGTAGTTTACCCTCAAGATGAATAAATATTCTGTAAATTATCCTAAAATGAATGAATATCTCGCATTTTTGTCGCATTCTAGGCCAAGATAATTATTTTTCATGGAAACTCCGATTATTCTGTATCCCATATACATTCCTATTGTAATGATTTAAAAGGCCTAACCATCCACACCTTTATTAAAAAAAAAATAGAAGCAGTCGTCGAGGGTTTCCCGAAAGCTTAAAGCTTACCCATAAGATGGGAACCATTTTGAGGAATTTGATTCAGCTTCCTTTGATTCGCTGGATTTAAAGTCTTCTTCTTTTCATATTTAAACCATGGAAAACACCCCTTGTTTTGCATTTTTGTATTATTTTATCTAGAAAAACAACCATGTTTTGCTTCTAACTTGAAATTTCAAAAATATAAAACTTTAATCCCGTATTAACCAAAATCTCACTAAAAACAAAGATCTTTATACCAAAAATTGGATTTTTTCGTTTTTCAGAGCATTTCATGGAAATTATGATTCTTCTACATTATGTATACATTTCAACTGTAATGATTTAAAAGGCCTAACACTCCCTTCTTATAGGTGCTTTGTTTGAACCTATAGTGTTTTGTGCATGATTGTATATACGGTGTTGTGTACCAATAGTGTTCAGAACATGTCATATATGTAGCTCTTTGTATAGATCATGCAATGTACATGTGTATTTGGTGTTATCTACTTATGGTGCAGTGTGTACAGGTTCTACATGTGGTGTTCTGTACATATGTTTCGGTGTGTATGATTGTACATGTCGTGCTATGTACATGGAGTACATGTGTTGTTGTGTGCATGTAGTGTTGTGTACATGTTTTATATATGGTGTTGTGTAAATGTGGTGTTATGTACATGTTGTACAACTGGTGTTGTGTACATGTGTTTTTGTGTACATGTTGTGCAGTTGATGCAGTGTACATGTGTTGATTTGCACAAACCCCTATCCCAATTCTACTCTAATGGAACCCACGCATGGCCTCGAGATTCATAATGGTGTGGAATATAACCACATATTTACTCAAGCTTTTGGATGTTTTTTTATCATGATACTAATACTCCTTTAGTCCAATAGAGATATCTTATAGGGGACCTTGTTATAATTTAAGGTTCTTTTCATCGTGTTATAGCTAGACAATACGGATTAGTTGGAGGTTTAGCTTATGGAACCTTAACCCTAATAATCTACATTTATGGAGAAAGAGTCCCACTATGCTCTCTCCACCTTGGTTAGACCTATATATCCATCCTTAGTTGATAAATAATCTTATCATTGTACCCATATCCCACTAAGATATAAACGCCACAAAATAGAGGCCATATATAGTGGTTTGAGGAAACATTTTTGGTCCTTAAGCCTAAGAAGAAAATATTAGTGCTAGAAATTATTGTTTACCTACATTTACTATATTCTAGGATGAAAACCAATTCATGATGCCAAAAAACTCATAATGGATACTATATCGGCACTCATGATGAAACTCTACAACGAATTGTTTTATTGGTTCAAGAATTTTTTTCAAAGCTCTTGAGCGTGAGAACATTCAAACAAATGTTAATGAACATATTTTCCTTCATTGACCATGGTAACTACCCTACACTATCCTTACTACAAAAAAACCCTTAATGCCATCTATTTCCATGTTTATGCCATCTATTTCCATGTTTGATGCCTTTGTCTCTCTACATAATTGATAGGTTGTGCTGTATAACTATGTTTATGCCTTAACCCCCAATTTTAGCAGACAAAGCCTAATCATGATGCACCTGTCCGATTCAACTTCTTGTAAAAAAATGCTAAAAGGCACTTATGTAGATTAAACATCTCATTCAAAATTCTTGAAATAGAAAGATATAACTATATGTTGTGAAACATAGATATGTATAAATATATAAAAAAATATTGTATTTAAATTACACATTGATAATGTTTATAAAAATTAATTATATAAATTATAAACCCACATATTATATATAACATATATTTCTCCATGCATTTCTCACAAAAGTTGAGATTTATGTGGTAATTCATCTTATGCTCAGACATGTCTGTCAGTCCTGCACAAGAGAGCATATTCCTGCACAAGAGAGCATATTCCTCCTGTCAAATACAATGCCCCAGTTTTAGTTTATGTTATATACCATTAAAATTTCTTTCTGCAAATTAATGTCAACCTTCTTTATCACTAACCTCACTGTCGCTATCTCACCAGTTTTCTTATTTTCTCGCTTAAAAAAACAAACATCTACTAAATCCTCTCTGCCTATTTTCAAAAGATAATACCTCATCTCATGGTATTGTCTAGAATAAGGCTAAATTGCGTTTATACCTTCCTCTCAAGCTAATCATAATCATAGGCTTCTTCCTAACGATTTTTCTCCAAGAGCCCTTGATTTTTAAAACTTGGTACTGTTGATAAAGGCAAAAATCTGAACCGATAAACTGTACTTCCGCATTCATTCCATTGCACATAATTTTGTATATTCCGGAGAACCTGTAAATATGTTGACAAGCTTCATGTGGATTCCGGAATCATCATTGACAGGAATAATCATTGAAACAATGATAAGTATGAAATCCCAAACTCCTTTAACTTCACACACCCAAACAACAGCATGCATTTCCAGACTTAAAAAAGACTCCATGCTTGTCATCTGAAACTATTCCATAGTCTCCTTGATCAGTTGATCATAAAATTTCAAGCATTTATCACAATAATATATTGAAAAAACTTAAACCAGTAATAATTACAAAAATGACGGCTAATCAAAAACTACTAAATACAAAAACCTCTTTGATAAAATAGAAATCGATTCTTAAATGTCTTTTATTTGAACGAATTTCGAGGAATTGCAAAATGTGACCTGCATAAGCCTTCCGTGAATTTTTGAAACCTAGGAAAATACCTGAATAAGCTTCTAAAATTCCATTATGTAGTTGATTACTATATTCAAACATTTCATCATCAGCGCGTGCAGACGGCACCGATAGTTATTCTACACTTTGAATCATTGGCATCACATATATTAAGTATTTCTCAAATCGTGATCCAATAGCCAATAAAAAAAAGTCACAAAAATGCTAAAAACAAAATGCTCTGATAGAAGGTTTGAGATTTTAATAGATACAATTCTTTATTTTTTATATATAAACATTAATGTTAAAAAATTACACAGGAAAGTTACAGTTACGAAAGAAAATCTAGCTTCCATCATACTCACAAAAAATTCAAGCTGGTGAAAACATAACTACATTCCCTATTTTCCAAATCTCAAATATTTCAAAAGCCAACACAATCGTTTTTCTGGTGTGAAGGGTTAAATTATTTTATTTTTAATGAAGGACTCTATTTTAATTAATTTCCGTATATATTTTAGACAAATTTATATAATTATTATATTTTTTCTAAAATTAATGAAACATAAACTTGAAGTTGTACATCATTTTAATTCATTTATTAAAATATTTCTCTACAAGAATCTCAGCCTCAAATTAAGGATGGGGAAGATCATCCAACAATGAAAAACATGATTCCCAAACATTGTATTGATTACAACAGGTACAAAATATATTTACAGGTACAAAATATATTTTCTAAGTAACATGTTGAATTTTGTGTATCAAATATGACATTATTCTTAATTTTTGAAATTTTGGTCATTTCTCACTTATAATCTTGCCATTTTGATATATTTTATTACATTTGATAATTAAAAAAGTTGTCTAAAATATTATAATTTTAATAACCTAGAAGAGAGTACCTAATTTAGTTTTTCTTACCACCATTTTTATCTATAATCATGTGGAAACACAAATATGTATTGTTTAGGACTTATAAGAAATATTTTTAAAAAATGAAACTTTTTCAAAATTTGATGTTTAAGAAATAATTTGTGTTGATAGCCCTAATACATAATATTTAAAATCCATCTTGACCTTGTATCTATTAAGGTTGAAGTGTGCATCAATTTAGTTCATTTATTTGAAACATTCTCTTTAAGAATAGCATAGCAGCCTCAAATCAAGGGATGGAGAAGATCATCCAACAATGACAACAATGATTCCCAAACATTGTGTTGATCACAACATCTGTAAAATTTTGTCTAGATGATCGTGTTGCTGAATTGTTTGTATCAAATATGATGTTCTTAATTTTGGAATCGTGGTCATTTCAAACCTGTAATCTTGTCATTTTGATACATTTTTCTATTTTGAATAATTAGAAAAGTTTGTCATTAAATTTTAATAACCCCAAAGAGAGTAGCTATGGTAATTTCCTTTACAATCTCTTTGTTGTATAACAATGTCCAAAAAAAATAATTATTTTTTAGCACTTACAATAAATATTAAAAAAAGGTAAGTGCAATTTCCAAAACTAGTTACAACTAAGGTCATGTTTTAAAAAATATCTTAACAATTATCAAGTCTCGAAAAATCCTAATGCGCATGCACATAATAGTTCACATCCACCTTAACCTTGTATCTCTTGAAGATGGGAAAAAATATAAACCTGGGTGTAAGATGAATCTGTGCTACTTTATTTATTTAGACTCTAATGTCATTCTTTTCCTTTTTACTAGAATAGCTTTGCATACTTTTTACATGATAAATCACATCAACCCTGAGGGATAAGAGAGGCAGTGCAATTATTCACTACTCACTACATCTATTTACACTCAAATCTTCCACCCTAGGGTAGAGGAGAACATTGAATCACTTCCCTTGGGGTGGAAAATATCATAGTTAAATTACATGCACTACTCACTACAACTATTTACACTGAGCTCTTCCACCCTAGGGTAGAGGAGCACATTGAATCACTTCCCTTGGGGTAACAAATGAATTTAAAAAGAAAAGAAAAATATCACATTTAAATTACATGTTGTTCAATCTTATGTTGTGCATAACTATTGCACGGATAGCTCTCTACATTATGAATCATACGAATCACATACATTAAGTATTTCTCAAATTGGGATCCAATAGCCAACACAATATCTCCAAAGCATGAGAAATCTAGTCGACAAATACCATTTTGACACAAAAGAAAATGTTAGAAAATTCCTAGAAGAATGCTCCAATCGAAAGTTGGATATTTTAATGGACACAACATTTTCATAATTTTTACCTATAACCATTAATGTTATAAGAGTACACAGGAAAGCTAAGAAGGCAAGTGTAGTCTTTTAGAGTAACTAAATGTTGTACAATCCATCATACTTACAAAAAAATCAATCTCTTGACAATTCAACTACATTCCCCATTTTCCATCTCAAATGTTTCAAAAGTTAATAATAATGGTTTCTCAATTTGTAGTATATCTCATAAGAAATAACACCATAGAAGATAAAATGTCAGATCTTCATTAATATCAAAACCCTTGAGGTAGGGAAACACCATGCATTCACTCCTTAAGGAAGGAGATCACTCAACAAGCCATATGCTTGCCAATAAAATAATCCTTGACATCTATCAATGGAGAGTTTCTAGCTTTTATATAGGTTTCATACATGCAATACCACGGGTAGTTACCATGGGTCTTTCAATACCATACATCCAATAAAATGAGCTTATCACTTTATTCCCTATCTACATGTGGTCCCTTGCATAATGTGGGTTAACCACTTTATTTATTAACTATGGCCCATTATTTATCATTCTTACATTATTAAATCATATTATTCCATTGGGTACCTCCCTCTATACCCTATATTAACCCCCCTAGGTATAGTACATTACACCCCCCTTAAACATGTTTCATCCCTGAAATATGAGAAGAATACAAATAATAAGATCTCAAAATAATATTCTACTCATACCATTCATGTGCATCTGGACATCCTAGAGAAAGGCGAACACTCGATCTAGTTGGTGCCTCGCTCACTTGAGATGGAACAGTGTTCTACTAGTTCCTCTATTTTGATGTGATGTGGGTGGATCATCGCCCTCTCTATGTGTTGCCCAAGGGTTGTTGTCCTTGTTGCTAATTTGTTGCCACCTTCATATTTGTTGTCTTGGTGGGTGATGTGGGTGGTGATATGTTGAATCTTTAAGTGATGGAATATCCTTTATTAATTCCTCCACTATTGGTGATGGAGTGGCGTCTAGTGATTTTGGTGGTACCTGCTTTGATGTCTATGTTTGGTTGTCTATCATCAAAGGCTCATCATGTGATGTGTCTGTGTCATTACAGATTTGTGCTTCTATCTCCCTAGTATCTGAATGGTTCCTAATGCAAATATCCTGCAATTTAATTTTCTTCTTTTTTTACCAGAGCTTCATGAATATCTTTTGCACATTAAAATTGACAGTACCAACGGATTCCATCCAAAGTTGTCCCAAAACAACATCCACAATAGCCATATGTGAAGAATAAAAATCAGAATGTAACACATACTTATCCATAGAAATATTCAAATCTTTATAAATTTGAATGTCTTCATGATCAACCTATGTGTTTTCAATATGTTTTGCTGGAACTTGTAATTTTTTAGCCAAATCAACATTGGTACAATTATGCTTGCAAGTAGGAATGATATAAACAATGATGTTCTCTTTCTGAATACTTCCATTAACCTATAATATGGAAAGATTAGTAGAAAATAAGTCATTATGGCGCTTAGTGTCCTTTACGGCTTGAGACCACTTGTCGAAAATGAATTTTTTAGGTTTTTTATCGGGAAGTTTTCTCATTTAGTTGTGAAGTGAGGTCCACCATTCCTTTGCCTCATATTTCATATGAAGCTCTCTTGATCATTTCCAAAAATATGGGTATTGAGCCTTATGATATTGTAAAAATTCTTCAATAGTAGGACAATCATATTTCCCGTAAACCTCATCTTGCGAGAACCCTTAAAACAGAGTAAGGGTTTCGAAGAAAATCACTTACTTTGGCGAAAACTTTAAAATGAACAATACTCAATCAATATAACTCAAAATCCTTATTATAACCCATTTTCACAAATGGAATAGTCATTCTACATCTATCCGTGGCACTAAAATTCTGATCCAGGTACTCTCGAAACTCAGATTTTCACTGCAACTCTCCCACCGTCACCAAATTTCTAAAGATTTGACCGATTTTTTTTTTTTTTAATCGGGTGATTTTTCAAGGGGAGCTTAGATCTAGAATTATTTTCTAAAATTCTGCACCAAAACTACAAAAAATGTTAGGAGAGGTACCATCCACGAATAATCGTTAGAAAATTTATGCAACACTACTAATTTTAAATAAGTGATATCTACCTCATCCAGACTCCGATTTGACTTGTTTTTTATTTGAGATTGAATATTTTTTTGCAATGAATCGAGATATGCTATTTTTTTTGAAAACAATTCAGGAAAATTATCAGATAAGCTCTAGAAACTCGCTGCCCAAAAAAATTCCTCCAAAAACGGAAAAAAAAATTCCCCAACTCTGCCCAAGAAAGTGCTCTAATACCACTTGTAGTATATATGATAGGAACATGTATAAAAATATAAAATACGCCCAAGAAATAGCACCATAGAATAGAAAACTTCATATCTTCATTAATATCAAAACTGTTGAGGTAGGGCAACACCATACATTCACTCCTTAAGGAAGGAGATCACTCCAAGAGCCATATGCTTGCCAATACAATAATCCTTGATATCTCTCAATGGAGAGTCTCTAGCCTTTATATAGGTTTCATACATGAAATACCATGGCTCTCTCAATACCATACATCCAATACAATGAGCTTATCACTTTATTTTCTAGCTACATGTGATCCCTTGCATAATGTGGGTTAACCACTTTATTTATTAACTATGTCACATTTATTTATCATTCTAACATTATTACATCATATTATTCTCTTGGGTACCTCCCTATGTACCTTATATTATCCACCCTAGGTATCCTACACAATTAATGGTTCTAATTTTATTTTTTCATAATAAATAGAAGCAGGAAATTTTAATTTATTTCTATATATATTCTAAACAAATTCACGTAACTATTATTTTTCTTCTACAATTTATGAATCACAAAACTAAAGTGTGCATTCCTTTAATTCATTTATTTGAATCTCTCAGTCAAAGAATCTCAGCCTCAAATAAATTGACAGGAAAGACCATTCAACAATGACAATAATGATTCTCGAGACACACTACAAAATATTTTGTCTAAATGATCTTGTTGTTGAATTTTCTATAGAAAATATTATATTGTACTTAAATCTTAGAATCTTGGTCCTTTGTATTGTTCTAAGCTCTTGAGCATGATAACGTTCAAAAAAATGTCAACGAACATAATTTTCTTTCCTTGACCATGCTTATTTCCCTACAATCATCGCTACAACAAAAGACCCCTAATAGCATCAATTGCCAAAATTTATGCCATAGTATCTCTACATTGTGTTTATGGTTTTCTTAAGGCCAAATATTATTTCTATAATAACTGTAGCAGTCATTTTAAATAAATTTCATTTGTGGTCACTTCATTCGAAATTGAACATGTTCAAAAACGAAAACCTATATCCACTTAAAAATACCTATCCATATAATGTAAGATGTTATGGGTTGTGTTGGTTTAATCCTCTTCCCCGTATCCTATTAGTATCCTAGATATACCATAATCAGAGTGTATTTTGTGGATATTTTCATAGAATTATTTATACTAAGAAGCTTCATGAGCTATAGATTTTGTGCGTAGTGCTTGAGACTAAGAAGCTTGATTTAGGACACAAAGCTCTTATTTGATTTACTCAACCTTCATTACACCTTCTTACCTATTACTTCTTCATAACTAATAAAGTGATGGTGACCATATCCCATTGGGAGATGAATAATATCATTTGGATTTTTGGATTGCTGTTTATATAACACTTTTTTATTTCATAATTAAAACTTACTTATAATTTTGTTTTCTTGTTCTCATCTCTTTAATTTCTTGTTTTCTATTGTTAGTTATCAAAGCCCTATTTGTTTCCTCACCTTACCATAGAAATTCAAATTAAGAAATTCCATTGACGCCTTAAACCCTATGCTTCCCCATGTAACCTTTCGTATCAATTGAGACCCATTTTTTCATTACAAAACACATACATCAAACCTCCTTACCACTTCTATTCTATTGAAACCTAAGAATGACCTCAATATTCATAGTATTTTGGAATATAATTGCATTCATACTAAATATTTAGGATGTGTTTTGATCATGGTACTAATACTCCTTTCGTAGCATAGAGATACCTTATAGGGGGCCTTATTATGACTTAAGGTTTTTTTCATGGTGTTGTAGCTAGATAATATTGATGGGTTGAAGGTTGTTCTCATCGTACCTGAACCCCAATAATATGTATTTATGGAGAAAGGGTCATATTATCTTCCCTTGACCTTGAATAGACCTTGATACCCATTGTTTTTTGATAACTAATCTTATCATTGTATCAGTATCCCACTGATATATAAATGCCACAAAATAGAGGTTATATATAGTGGTATGATAAGAAAATTATTGTCCCTAAGCCTAATAATAAATGCTTGGGATAAAATATTTTTGTTTACCTACGTTTACTATATTCAAGGACTAAAAACCTATTCATGATGCCAAAAAACTCATCATGGATACTATATTAAAGTCATAAAACTCCTTACAAAGGGCTTGCAGTGGCATTATTTGTACATCTTCTTCACATCAATTAAGTTGGGAAGAGTCAATTAGGAATTAATTGCATTTTTCTTTCATTTACCATGATTATGCATTGATACCCATTTATAGTACACAAATATTTGTCATTATACATGCATATCACATAGACACACATAATGAAACTCTACAAGGGACTGTTGTGTTGGTTCCAGGATTTGTTCAAAGATTTTGAGAATGACAACATTCAAAATAATCAAAATTAAAATATTTTCCTTATTTTCCCATGGTCACTGCACTATAACTATCCCTACTACATAATATGATCGAGGTGGATATTGGTGGACACCCGCCTATTCCACTTGGGGCCCCACCATTGTCTCTATCAATTATTTTCACAACTTACTATTTTTAGCAGTTTTTTGAGTCTTGAACTTCCAGAGCCATTTTGAAGCCCCAAACGGAGATAGTATGCCGAAGTTACGTCCCTGGGAAGTTGAAAGACCAATTTACCCAAACAGGGCCGATATTTTTGGCGCTTCATCTCCTAGGGATATGTTTTTGGATGTTTAGAATTCTCTATTGTTTCTCCATAATAAATAGGCCCTCGAGCCTCATTGTAAGATAGTTCAGAGGTCCGTAGTCGCCACATCTCTTCTCAGAGATTCACTACCAGCACCGTAGCTATTTTATTTCCATCATGTTTGTAAGCATATTTCTGTGATTTGATATTAATGAAATGAAGCCTTATTTCCACTGTATTTCTATGTTTATGGTTATTTTTGTATTCTGTTGCATTCCTACATAAATCTGGATCAGTGGTATCAAAGAAATCTACTTTTTCTCGATCCTTCTTTACATGTCCCCAATGAGGTCGGGGTATAAGGAGTTAGGGCTTGATCTGGTGGAACCTTTGCAATATTAGCCTCATAAACCCCGAAGAACGCCCATGGGGGACGAAAAGAAAGATGAGGGAGCAGGATATCCTATCAAAATATTGCTCGAGGAGGCCCTCGAAAAAAAAAGGAACGTGATGATGGATAACTTTTCCCAAATCCTTCAACAACTGCCCATCGGCAGTGCTTCTACATCCAGCAGCCACTCTGGAGGCATGAATCCCTTTAAGGTACGAGTAAACTTTGAGATTCCCATATTTGAGGGTCAAATAGATGCAGATGTCATAGATAGATGGTTGAATCTATTAGAAGGATATCTCTTGGTTCATGATTTTTCCGACCGGGAGAAGATTATTTTTTCACTCCTCAAAGCTACCCCCCATGTTAAGGATCGGTGGGAAACCTATTGTGAGAAAATGGACAAGACAGAACCCTATCTGTTCTCAGTCGTACCCACTTGGAATTATTTCCGAGTTGTCAATGAGGAAAAATACTATCCCGTGGGGAGCTATGAGGACAAGTTCATACAACGGACCACGTTGCGGCAAAAATGGGATCAAGATGTGCATGAGCTAAAAAATGTGTTCCATACCCTGCGCACAAAGTTGGGTATTAAATATTCAGAGAAAATTTTGGTGCTAAAGTATCGCGATTATTTGCACAGATACATTTAGGAGGAAATATAGTTCCTCGACATCTCCTCGCTTGGTACATCATACCGGTATGCTACCAAGATTGAGCAGAAATTCAAACAGAATAAGCGAGACTTTGGATCTGCAAATCAAAAGCAAGGGAAAGGTGCCCCCAAACCACAGAACAAAGGAAAAAGCCAAGGCATGGCGGCCCAAGACAACCTGCCAAAGACACAAGAAAATAACAACACCATGAAGCCAAAGAAGGACACAGGAAAGTGGTGTGAGTTCCATAAGAGCTCCACTCACAACACAAGTGAGTGTCATGCCAAGCATTCACTGGTGGCCGAGATGAGGGCTTCTGAATCATATGCATGCTCCGACTCTTAATCAGAACTTGACAAGGTGAATGACAAAGGGAAGCAGATTATTGATGCGGAGCCCAATGCCATTGTTGCCATTACGAAGATCCAGAGGAGGCAGAGCGTCTTTTCCACTCCCAGATGTGGGTTAAGGGTTCCCTGCTACAGTTCATTGTCGATAATAGGAGCCAAAAGAACCTCATTTCAGAAGATGTCGTGAAGCGGTTGGGTTTGCTGACCACAGCGCACCCACAACCATACACCATCAGGTGGCTTCACCAAGGACAGGATCTCCGTGTCAGCCAGCAGTTTCGCCTTCCCTATAACATCAAGCCCTCACCGATGAGGTATTGTGTGAAATTTCTCCTATTGATGTTTCTAATGTATTATTAAGCCAACCATACTTTTGGAAGCGAAATGTTGTGCATGAGTCCTGGCCTCGCGCTGTTATTGTTACTTTGGGAAATAAATTGTACAGGATACCAGAGGTACCACCGCCTCCCACTATCTCTTTGGCTATTGCAAAAAATGCAGTAAGCTCATTTCCCAAACCAGGAAATTTGCTTTCCTAATGATCTACCCCCAAGGCAAGAAGAAGACTATGGCCAGGACCTCCAAACATAGCTCCTCTGCATGACAACAACAAATGGAAAAGGTTGTGGAGGACTACGGGGACATCTTCACCTCACCCACAAGGATACCTCTACACTGTCAAGTCAAGCACCCCATTGACCTCACCCCAGGTGCGTCGCTACCCAATGGACCGATCTATAGGAGCTCTGTTCTGGAGAATGATGAAATCAAGAGGAAGATTTAGGAGCTACTGCAGAAAGGTCACATTCGGCCAAGTTATTGTCTTGTTGGAGCCCAATCTTGTTGGTACAAATGAAGGATGGGACTTGGAGTCTCTGTATTTATTATCGGGTGCTGAACAAGATCACTGTCCGGAATAGGTACCCGATCCCACGGTTTGATGACCTTCTGGACCAACCCAAAGGGTAAAAATATTTTAGCAAGATCGACTTGAAGTCTAGATATCACTAGGTACCATTCAGACCCTCTGATGTGTGGAAGACTGCCTTCAAAGCCAAGGAGGGCCTTTTCGAATGACTCGTCATGCCTTTCGGATTGACAAATGCTCCTGCAACCTTCATGAGGTTGATGGATGGAATATTGCATTAATTCACCAACTCATTTGTAGTGGTATACTTCGATGACATTCTTATCTTCATCCAGACATGGGAATAGCACCTCCACCACATCCGAGAAGTCCTCCAAACACAGCGGCAACACAAGTTGTGTGCCAATTTAGAGAAGTGCACCTTTGGCATGACCCAGGTTCAATATCTAGGATACATTATTGATGAAAGGGGGGTGCATGTGGATCTAGCCAAGATCCAAGTCATTCGGGATTGGCTAGCCCCAACCACCCTAACAGAGCTTCGTAGCTTTCTAGGTCTTGCTAATTTCTAACGCAGGTTCGTGTTGGGATTCTCTCATATCACTTGGCCCTTGAGTCAAGTCACCAAGGGAGGAGTGAAAGAAAAATTATGTTGGTCAGAATCTCAACAAAAGGCATTCGTAGAATTGAAACATCGCCTCTGTTTTGCCCCAGTGCTCATATTACGAGACTTGCAACAAACATTTGAGATCAAGACAGATGCCTCTGACTATGATATTGGGGCGGTTCTTACTCAATAGGGGCATGCAATGGCATATCAAAGTGAGACATTGTCAGACACAGTTCGAAAGTATCCCACTTATGACAAAGAAATGTATTCCATTTTGCAGGCTTGTCGACAATGGAAGCATTACATTTTGGGGAAGGAGACAATCATGCACATAGACCACTGACACCTTCAGTTCATACAGACATAAGGGAAGTTGCAGAACGATCGCCATCAACAGTGGTCCACATATTTGCAACACTTTCATTTGAACATCAAGTACAAGAAGGGTAGCACCAATAATGTTGTAGATTTCCTTGGCCGACCACCGATCATGGCCATAACCACTGTTCTCAACTCTTGTGGGCATGAGACTTCTGATTGGCTGCCTCTCTACAAGAGTGATCAAGAATTCAGTTACACGTCCAAGGCACTCTTGGGGGGTATGCAAGCTCCAAATTTTCACCTCCAAGATGCATTATTATGTCACCTAGGACACCTTTGTGTTCCTTCAAGCGAGCGTGCCAAGATGATATCGGAAGCGCACTACAGTCGAGCTGCTGGGCATTTTGGGGTCGAGAAAACATTGGCAATATTGTAGAATTATTTCTATTGGTCGAACCTTTGACATGATGTCGGGAAGTGCATCAGATCCTACACTGCTTTCGCCATTGCCAAACTGACCATCAAGAAGAAAGGGCTCTATACTCCACTACCTACCCCTAGTCGACCTTAGGAATCCATCTCCATGGATTACATGTCAGGCCTTCCTTCTACTAAGCATGGAAACGACTGTGTCTTCATGGTTGTCGACAGATTATCAAATATGGCCATCATGGCGGCCTGCAAGAAGAATATCATAGCAGAAGCCACTCCTAAACTCTTCTTTGAACGAGTGTGGGTTCACTTTGGGATCCCACAATCTATTATATCAGATCGCGAGCGACGGGTTGCTCAGCACATTTTGGTTCAGCCTTTGGTCAATGTTGGACACCAAGCTCACCAAGTCCACAGCTTTCCATCCCCAAACTGATGGCCAGACAGAGGTCGTCAACATGATTATTGTACAGATTCTACGCATGTACAATTCAAAGCATCCACGCACATGGGATGAGAGCCTTTTCTATGTACAACACAGTTATAACCAAGCTCTTTACAGCTTAATCAGCCATAGCCCCTTTCAGGTGGGCCTGGGATTCTAGCCACTATGTCCCATTGACGTAGCCATGCCATTTGCAGCTACTTAGGCCGATTCGGCTCATGTCCAGTCTGACGCTGACAAAGCAAACAAATTCATCGAGCGCATTCAGCACATCCATCAACAGGTTCATGACATATTGGATAGAGCCAAAGCTAAGTACAAGAAACGACATGATCAACATTGGGTGCCACACAACTTCCAGGTGGGCGAAAAAGTGTGGCTACATTTGTAGAAGGAGCACCAACTCGACCCCACTACAAGATTCGCCTGCTTCGATATGGGTCATACACCATCACCAAGGCTGTAGGAAACAATTACTTCAAGCTTAGTATTCCACCATTACTTGGTCTGCACCCTATATTCTATGTAGATCGCCTTCATCCCTACTTCCCACCTCTATTGGACACCTCTGAAATTGGAGAAGAAATCACACCAAAAGAGTTAAACAAATACTGCATGGAACATGCCACCACAGACTATATCATGGACATGCAAATCAAGAAAACTCAATGACAGAAGATCCAACTGTATCTCATTGTCGAAGCTAGCCAACTCCTACACCAAGGAAAGTGGTTCACCAGGGACCAAGTTCAACAAAAGTTTCCTCATCTCATGGAAGAAATCAATGCAATGGGGACCATTGATTCCTAAGGTGGGAGGAATGATCCAAGTGGATAATGGTGGCCACCCACCTATTCCACTTGGGGACCTACCATTTTCTCCATCAATTTTTCACAACTTACTATTTTTAACATCTTTTCGGTTCCTGAACTTTCGAAGCCATTTTGAAGCCCCAAACGGAGATCGTATGCTGAAGTTACATCCCTGGGAAGTTGAAACACCAATTTACCCAAACGTGGCCTATATTTTTGGTGCTTCATCTCCGAGGGTTAGGTTTTTGGACGTTTAGAATTCTCCATTGTTTCTCCATAATAAATAAGCCCTCGAGCCTCATTGTAAGATAGTTCAGAGGTCTGTAGTTGCCACATCTCTTCTCAGAGATTCACTACCATCACCCTAGCTATTTTATTTCCATCATGTTTGTAATCATATTTCAGTGATTTTATATTAATGAAATGAAGCCTTATTTCCACTGTATTTCTATGTTTGTGGTTATTTTTTTATTCTGTTGCATTCCTGCATAAATGCGGATCATAATGTCCATAATGGCATCCATTTCCAACTTTGATGCCACTATCCCTCTACAATGTTCATATGTTGTGCTTTATAACTTTTGTTTATGGTGATAATTATTAGATATATATGTTGATGGTCTAATACCTAAGATTATTTCTATAATAACGATGGAACTAATAACCATAAAAATAAATATGAATAAGTTTCATTTATGGCCACTTGCTTTGAATAACATGTTTACAACTCAAAACCTATTTCAATTTAAAAATACCCTCTCCTTGAATTCATATCATACATGGATACTAGTGAACATGAAGATGACCATGAGAACCATTTTTACTGTGAGACCTAACATATTGTAGTTTATCAGTCGTATTGTGATTTAATTTTGGTTTCCCTATCCATTTAGTAGCCTATATATACCATATTAGAGTTTACTATTTTGATTTGAGGAATCAAGAATAAAAATAAAAATAATAACAAAAAAAACAAATCATTGTTTAGGAAAATATTTATAAAACAAATTTCCAATCTAGAAATTCAGTGACTATTAATTTTGTAATGGCCATGAATTTAGATTTAATAATAACACATATTAAATTATTGTCATATTTATATATTTGAAACTCAAGGACTCCATGGTTCATGTGTGAAACCTCTATAGTTGTTACTATGTTTGTTTTTAATTTTAGTAAAATGTCCATGTAGTCACATATATGATTATCATAATGTTGTCATGGTTGTTTTACGAGTATTTTGTGTATAATAATGTCTAATTGAACTCGACCAAAATGATAATATTTTATATTTTTATTTTCCGTGGGTCATGATTTGGTCAAAGAGATAGTTTGACTTGTTGTGATAGGAATTAAATATAATTGCAAGTGTACCTTATTGATGGGTCACCTATGAGGTATGATGCGAATTTAGCATTTTATAATTATTTTCACTCAGTATTCTGGGGTATATTTACATATGTATTCATGCGTGACAATGATAACATTTTTTAGAGATTTTTATGATTTTGGTTCCCACTAACATCTCATTGAAAAGATGTGCATCCATGCATAAAATGTGATCATTACTCTAGGATGTATTTTTATGACATGTGACATGGTCCATCCATGTATGTGTTGTTTTATGATGATTACTATAGCCATGTAATTTCTATTGTCTCATTATTATGTATTGGTATTGAGTCAAGTCAATAGTATGTTGTAGGATTATTTTGGAGGAGTCTAAATGAGTCTTTTTGCAACCATTTGTATGGGGCTAATGGTTATTTAATTGTCATGATGTATTATGTATTTGAGTCATTGGTCCATAGAATATTATCATAGAATCCATGAATTTCATTGATATATTCTATGTAATAAGCTTATAGAGCCATGTACTTGTATTGTAGTATATTTGTGTCATATAGCCATGAGTTAGGATTTCATGTAATAATAATGTATGAGGTCTTATGCAATTTCTAAAACCATGTATTTATCATGTATATGTCACTTGAACCATGGTCACATGGAGTCTTGGTCCATATGGTGCTTCTATTTTTCAAAGGAATAATTTTTTGCAGCGCAAGTCACCATTTCATCACAACAATTGGTATCTCACTAGCTTGGACATGGGATGTGATCAAGGGGATCATTATTTGTTCATATTTAATTAAATCGTACATTTTTGGCCTTATGATTTGTTTGGAGGTGTTCATGCTATGCCTCATACTATGTTATGGAAGTGGGGTTCTTGGCCTCATGTGATGAGATGTTATGGTGGTTGATTATATGTGGTTATGTGGGGATTATGTGTGGTTGCCTCATGTGAATGTTGTTTGTTATGATGATATTGCATATGTTGATGTTGGTTGCCTTATGTTGACATGTTGCTGCTTGTTTTTAGTATTTGTTGGTTCATATGTTACTCTAAAGATTGATTGGATATATATTATGTGTGTTTCTTATATGGAGGAATGGATGGATTTTTATATCCATTATATTCCAACCACGTGGAGATGCATTTCTCCAATACTTGTTGTTAACTTCTTTCTGCCTATTCATATGGAGATATTCCTTTTCCATTCATGTTAAAGATAGAGATAATTTGGATAGATTGATAGCAGATTTAGTTTTGCAGGGTGTATGGAGATCAACCTCACATGTTATTGAGGTTGAAATTGATGTCAAAGGGGGAGTTTGTTTGAATTGTAGTGTGTGGTATTGATTTCAACAAGTTCATCGTGCTAATTTTCATGCACATATGTGTTTTTCTTGGTTGTCCTAGTGGTTCACATTCGTGTCATTGATAATATGATCACACTCATGTTGGTATTTGTTGGAAGTGATGTTGTTCCTATGATGATGGAACACATGATGGTATATTTGAGGCTTAATGGTAGCACATTGATCATGGAGGAGTTTGAACATGTTGGTAGTATCATTGATGGAATCCGCTATAAATAGAGGCCTTTAAATAATCGCTGTAAGTAGAGGCCTTAAAATAACCGCTATAAATAACTCAATTTCTAGTTCATGGACTCATTAAATGATGAAAATTCCAAAATAATAGGGATCTTATTTCACCTCCCAACCTGACCATGGTTGAGGGCAAATGACCCATTCTTAGTGCTTAAAACCTACTAGTGGGATACCGAACTCTCATGTCATGGAATCCCTAAATTGGTCCCTTTCCATGGTTTTTAGCAATTATTCATGCCAATTGAACTCAAGAAGATATATCAACTTCTTTATGCTCTAGTTATTTCCTCACCTTACAATGGAAATTTAAATTGAGAATGTTCGTTTATCACTCCAGACACATTTTGGAATTAAAAAACCAATACATCAAACCTCTATCCCACTTCTAGTCTACTGAAACCTGAGCATGACCTCTAAATTGATAGTAGTGTGGAATATAAGCACATTCTTACTTGTTATTTCTGATTTTTTTTATCATGGTACTAATATTCCTTTAGTAACATAGAAATATATTATAGGGGGCCTTGCTATGACTTAAGGTTTTGTTCATCGTGTTATAACTAGATAATACCAATGGGTTGGAGGTTTTTACAATACCCAAGCGTCCCACTATGCTCCCTTGACCTTGAGTAGACCTATATATCCATACTTAGTTGATAACTAATCTTATCATTGTACTCATAATGCAACTACTTTAGCATCTGTATTTCATAATATGCAATTCTAGAAATTTTGTTAAGTGTTGGAAAACATAATTAAACAAATTAATTTACATATATATTTTAAACAAATTTATGTAACTATTATATTTTTTTTCGACAATTAATGAATCACAAACTTGATGTATGCACAAGTTCAATTCATTTATTTGAATGTCTCTCTACAATAATCTCTACCTCAAATCAAGAGATTAGAAAGACCATTGTAGAGCCTCAAATCAAGAGATTAGGAAGACCATCCCACAATGGCCACAATGATTCCAAAACATTAATTTGATCACAACATGTACAAAAATCTTAGCCTCAAATCAAGAAATGAGAAAAACCATCCAAAAATGACAATAATGATTCAGAACCACTTTATTGATAACAAGAACTACAAAATCTTAATTAAAACCCTATTTATAAAAATAATATTTATTTATACTCTATTTTCATTCTTTTCCTCTTTACTTAAATAGTATTGGATACTTTTTCATATGACACGTAAAAACCAATAGAAAATGTGGTATATTATCCCTCCCAAGTAAAAACCAATTAAGATCAAATAAAAATTAAACACTTGAAGATAAAAATATGATATATTCATTTCAAGATTTACTCTTTTATCAAAATAAAATGTAGGATATTTATTTTTGACAATCATGCTCAATTAACATGTATATTCAAAAATAACGCTTTGAATTGAGAAAAAAAAATTATCACATTTCTATCGCATTCAATACCACATTTAACTAAAAAAAAAAGATATTTTCTAAAATACTTTCAAAATGAACAAATATTTGATTCTTCTACATTCCATATACATTCCAATTGTAAGCCTTTTCCTATTGTAATGATTTAAAAGGCTTACAATAGGAATGTATATGGAATGGATAAGAAAAAACTCCAAATTGCAATAATATAAAACCATATAAAACCTGAAACCAAGATCAAACAAAATCTCACAAAAAACAAAGATCTTTATAGTAAAAATTGGGCTCTTTTCCTTTGTCATAGAATTTCATTGCAATTATGATTATTCTACAACATTTCATATACATTTCAATTGTAATGATTTAAAATGCCTAATCTTCCCCTCTTATAGGTGCTTTGGTTGAACCTATAGGGTTTTGTGCATGATTGTATAGGTGGTGTTGGGTATTGATGGTGTTCAGAACATGTTAAGAACATGTCATATATGTAGTGCTATGTACAGATAGTGCTATGTACATGTTTTATATTTGGTGTTATGTACATATGGTGCACTACATAGGTTCTACATGATGTTTTATACATATGGTTGGGTGTGCATGATTGTACATGCAGTGTCGTGTGCATGTGGTATATGTGGTGTTTCGTGTGTGTATTGTTGTGTACATGTGGTGCTATGTACGTGTCATGCAACAGGTGTTGTGTACACATTGTGTAGTTGGTGCAGTGTACATGTGTTGATTTGCACACATTGAGCACGTGGTGCCATGTATGTGTGGTATTGTGTACACATTTGACAAGTCGCCTTATGTATAAGTGGTACTATGTACATGTTTTACATGTGGCATTTTGTCCATGTCATACATGTTGTGTTTTGTTGTGTTGTACATGTGTTGTAGGTGTATGTGTTGCATTGTACACTATGTGTGTATATGTTGTAGATACATGTGTTGTAGGGATATTCTTATTGTTGATATTGAGGGAGGAGGAAGTTTAGTTTTCATATTCGCTTGTTCCTGCAATAGAAGGCACTGGGTGTTTTTCGGGTTTGGAAACCGATTCAGTGTATGTACAGAAAGGATAAAGAACAAAAGTTGAAGCAAAGAATCATTGAAGTATAAGTAGAAATATTTTACTCTCAGCTTTCAATTATGAACGTGATCTATGATTTTGGTTTATGATTTGTTACATGTGAATTATGATTCTAATTTATTATGGTTACATTTTAAGCTAATGAAATGTGATATGTTTATTCATGAGGATTTGGTCAAAGATCTAGTTTGACTTGTTGTGATACGAGGTAAACAAAATAAATTCAATTGTAATTTATTGATGGGCCACCGATGAGGTATGATGTGAATTTATTTCAATTTATTTTGAATTTAATGAAAGTTATGTGTTTGGTACAGGAAAGCACGGAAATGCCCAGCTGGGATGGTTGAAACATGTTGTAAGAATTAGTAGTGGTAAAAGGAAGTAGAAAATGAAGCATAAATGACTTCAGGTGTAGGGCCATTTTGGGACACTCGTACCCAATAGTCTCCATCCATTTTCATGAGAATGCTATTACCAGTATGATAGTTTTTAGGCAGGTATATGATTTGGTTTTTTAACCATCTAATGCGAGGAAGGTTAGGGATGGATTTTTTTGGTCATTGGAACAATGAACAATGGAAAAGTGGCACAAGATTTTAGCAGGAGAGCTTCGATACATCTCTGACCTTGGCAGTGGATTTTGGACTTCCTTAAAAGGAGGTGAATCCTGGTATTACTTAGATGGAGGACTTGGAAACAAAGTGACTCCTGGAGGGTCCTAAGGTACCTCGAGGAAGTCATAATGTCTGTTTTGTCAACTCCCTTTCCCTAAGGTCTTGTCCTAACATATCCTCATCTCAAGTTAACCATAATTATATTAATATTAAAATATTACTATTAATGTTATTAAAATATATATATTTTTTAAAATATATATATATAATCTAGAATTATATGGAAGAGAAAGAAATTGACAAGTAAAAATCATAGTTGTACTTAAGTGTACCTCAAATAAAAATGTTGGTCTAACTTAAGTAAAAATTTCAACATCATCATATGACACCCCTCTTCAAACTTTTCTAAAAATCCAGCTACCGAACGATCTGCATTCTCAACCCATTCACTATGATGCATGCCAACTGTCTTGGCAACATTATGTAACTGCAACAACAGGCAATGTAAATATATAAATCTCAAAATAATTAGTATGAAATACAGATGAATCTATAAAACAAATAGCAAGTTCACCTTTTTCCCCATTTTCTCTTGTTGTTCCTTCACCTTTTGACGTAGTTTTGTTATTCCCATGTTGACCCTCAATTGCTTTTGCTGAAAACAAAAGACATGAACCACTCAACTGATATCTTTGTCTATTTTATCTTTTCTTGAATTAGAGATTTTCTGAATTATCTTTCAATTTCTAGACCATTTCTAATTTTCTAACAATTCAAGCAGGTTTGTTGTAATGGGAAGAAGTCCTTCCTTGCAGTGTTATTTGACATAGAACTTGAGACTTTGTGTCTGTAAACAAGTTTCCTAACCAAAAGATAGAGATTTTGGCCCAGGACGAACTTCAGCCCAATTGAGCAAAGAACCACACGTGACCAGCATTGAAATAACATAAACACGAGTTTCTTCTTACCTTCACATAGCTAACTCCAAGGTATTTCATTGTGTATCCACGATCAAGGTTGCGCATAACATAGTCATTGTAGCCTTTAAGTATCATCATTATGACATCCGATGTAGAGATACCATTGGTCCGCTTTGTTTCCTTAAATTTTCCTGCTGACTTGACCTAGAAAAATATATTATTTTAAGCTTCTCTTGTACAATACTTGACAATTCAATCATGATACTCAATACATAATCACAATTTGCAAGTGCCCTAATACTCACAAATTCATAGACATCTTTGCCAGCGCCACTGGTATCAGCATACCTGCGAAAGCATCAAAATATTAACGTTTACCATCATGTCACCGATATATGCCGTGCTTCTTGGAATGTTTCAGGATTCCAAAATAATAAAAGTCCCTTCCTTAACACAGAGAAATATTCAAAATTGCATCCACAGAGACAGAGTTTTCAACTCAAAAAAAATTTCTATTTCATAAAAAAAACTGCTACAGATTCTTCCTCAAGAGAGGGATTACAAAATAATTTTGACTGCTGCAAACACAATTAAAAAATTATCACTCTTTCATTCACTAAAACATATACTGCTGTATATACTCTATTTTCCCAAAACACTCTTTGTCTTTTAATTCACTGTCCTGTGTAATACAAAAGACAAAAAAACAACTCTCTGTTTCTTTTACAAATGCACTCTGTTGTGCATAAAAAACATTACATTAAAAATGACTCTGTTTCTGTATATAACAAAACATCTCAGCCCTGTTTCATTCAATGTCATTAATTGACATAACTGCAGATTTCACCGCTTGAAACTTTCATTAATTGCTTCATAACTTCTGCCGGCACCGCTTGGAAATGCATTGATGTTGAATTTGACTTGGTGGCACCTAGATCTTTTCTTCCCGCACTGCTGTGCATACATATCTGTTCTGTGTAATTACAAATTACAATACTCTGTTGTTTTCTTCCCTTTTTATACACTGCTGTGTAGTAAAAAAAAAATTACTGTGTATTGTAATACAATATATGCCTCACGGGCTTTCTAATATATATATGATGCGCATATATATATATATATATATATATATATATATATATATATATATAACATTACATTATGGGCCTTGTCATTATATAGAAATATATATGACATGTTTTAATTAAAACATAACACAAACAAACAAACAAAAATTAAAACGACTTTTGTTTTAAACCAAATGCAATTGTGTGGACCCCAGCTGACATCAGCAGCTCCGAGGGGGTATGCTCCTCCGCCTGCCCGGCTTGATAGACCCCCGCGGAATTTACTTTCTGCTTCATCTCTGTGCTATTTGGTTAAGCGGCAGTTGGAAATTAATTCCAACACTCCCCCTTAATTTCAACTGCTGGGTATTCCTGCATACTGAGGGATTTCCTGAAATGTTCAAAGCTTTTCTGCGCAAGTGGCTTTGTGAGGATATCTACAAACTGATCCTCTATTCTGCAATGCTGCAAAACGATTTCTCCATTGTTAACCAATTCACGTATGAAGTGAAACTTGGTGTCAATGTGTTTTGTCCTTTTATGAAAAACTGAATTTTTAGACAATGCAATAGCTGAGCTATTGTCACAAAAAATCATTGTCCCTTTTACCTCTTCTTGACATAAGCTTCTCAACATTTTTCTCATCCAAACTGCTTGACACGCTGCTGCTGTAGCTACCACATATTCTGCCTCTACTGTAGATAATGCTACAATGGGCTGTTTCTTAGAAGCCCATGAAATGGCTCCTGAACCCATGTGAAAAACATAACCGGAAGTGCTCTTCCGATCATCAACACTTCCAGCCCAATCACTGTCAGTGTATCCAACTAAATCTGAACATTTTGAAGTAGTATAAAAAATACCAAACCTTTTAGTACCTTTAACATACCTCAAAATTATTTTTACTGCTTGCCAATGTGCATTCTTTGGCTTCTCCATTAATCTGGAAATCAAACTAACATCATGTATTATGTCTGGCCTAGTTGCAGTCAAATACATAAGGCTGCCAACTATGCTTTTGTACAAACTAGGATGAAAATCCTTGCTGCTGTCTTCTCTGCTGAGTTTTAATCCCATCACCGTGGGAGTGATCGCTGCTTTGAATTCGTGCATGTTAAATCTTTCAAGCACCTCATTAACATACTTTTCCTGTGAGATAAAAATCCCAGTTTCATCTTGTTCTACTTCTATTCCCAAGAAGTATTTCAACAAACCCATGTGAGTCATTTCAAATTCTTCTTTCATGACTGTTTTAAAATGTTCAATAAGGCAATCATCATTACCTGTAAAAATAACATCATCAACATACAAGATTACAATCAAGATTTTACCATCTTTTTCTTTGATGTAGAGGGTGAGTTCTCCCTCACACTTTTCAAAACCATTTTCCAATAGATATGAATCTATCCTACTGTACCACGCTCTTAGCGCTTGCTTCAGCCCATAAAGAGCTTTCTTCAACTTACACACTTTGTGCTCTTGGCCTTTCTTTTCATAGCCGAGAGGTTGTTCAATGTAAACCTCTTCCATTAACACTCCATTTAGGAATGCTGACTTCACTTCCATTTGGTAAACTTTCCACTTGTTTTGTGCTGATATGGACAGCACTGCTCTCATGGTTTCCATTCTGGCAACTGGTGCGAAAGTTTCCTCATAATCTATCCCATGCTTCTGCTTATAGCCTTTAACAACAAGTCTTGCCTTGTGTCTCTCTATTTTGTCTTCAGCATTACTCTTGGTCTTGTAGACCCATTTAACACCAATGACATCTTTACCTTTTGGGAGTTCTACCAAATCCCAAGTTTTGTTTCTTTCTATGGCATTAATTTCCTCATCCATAGCTTCTATCCATTTCTCATCTTTGATGGCTTCTTTGAAATGAACAGGATCATCAATATGACAATATAAAGCAAACAAAGAATTGATACCTTCATTTGTTATATCTTGTTCATAAATATCTTTCAAACTTCTGAATTTCTTACCTCTTTCAGTAGGTGTACAAGTACTTGAAGAAGCACTTGAATTTCCTCCTTGTGGTGTGCTTGGAGAAGCACTATCATTTCTCCTCAAGGGTGTGCTCTGCTGCTCTTTTGTTGGTGTTGCTGTTTGGGGATGTATTTCAGCCAACTCATCATCATTCTCATCATGAGATAAACAGTGTTTAAATTCACTGTTTTCTCTATGCTTCCATCCCAAGCTTCCTCTTCAATGAACTGAACGTCCCTGCTCACAATAAATTTCTTGGTGGATGGGTTATATAACCTTTCCCATTTACAAATAGTTTTGGTATCGATCCAAGGATTTGATGTCCCTACGGTTTTTCCCTCGTTTTTGGTAACTGAACAAATGGGAGAAATGTTAGCGTTTTTTTAAAGTTCTTTTCTCTAAAGTTCAACGTTTAAGTTTTATATAGTATATAAATGTCTCGAGCTTTTTATAAAAAACTAACTTCATTTGATAATATCGGCGTGAACTTTCAATTCTGATTGCAAAATCGAGGGGAAAGTTGAGATAAGAGCCAAATAACAAATTGAAATATCAACCATTAGGTAAAATTTTGATAAAACTTTGAAAGACATGCCAATGCGGTTGTGGTTCTGCAGTAAAAATGGTTATATGTCAAAGCCAGCCACGAAGGTTGAATTCCCCAACATTAACAAATGGACAATTGGTGCCAAGTGCAATTTTCAAAGGAAGAGGCCGCTGCCATGGCAGCTTAGCCGAATGGAAGTACTTGTGTTCAGGGGGTTCTCCCTTGAGGATCGTTTCACCTACATAGGTGAGTCACTTGTGGTCCTAACTCTTTAGGCCAGTTAGTAAATGTTAGCCAGTAAGGTTCCATGGGATTATATTGTATGGTTTATATTCCATAGTCTTACTAAAACCTAATTCTTTAAAACAAATTACATTTTTTGTAATTTCACCTACCTTATCCGAGATTTTCTGTTCGTTCTCCTTTTTTGTATAAGAAAAATAATTAACACATCACTTGTGGAGTTCAAGTAGTGGTGACTTACGGAAGGGCATCATGAGCTACATAGTCAATGTGATGCTTGTCTATGAATTCTTGATTAATACAAGAGTGAATTTGTTTGAGTTGCTTAAATAATGGCCATCATATTCATATATGAGTTTCGATTTCCCAGCCAATAGAACATGATGTTAATGAACATAGCAAAGTTTGAGCAAGCATCCCAATAGCAACAGACATTGAAATGCAAGTGTAGGATGGAAACTGAAGCGGGGACGGTCAGAACAAAGTGAGGCCAAGCGATGTACAATTCCACCAGGGAAGAGCTAGACAGGAAGGTTAAAAGGGTCATTGGGACATTATGAAAAGAAGATAGTTCTCATAATTAAGCCAGTTGAAGCAGTTGAGAGTTCTGGAGATTGAATCAAAGGCATTTCTGTGATGGGCAAGATGAATATGTTAACTAGTCAAATGGAAGAACTTTCCAATAATTGGTGATGCTAAATAGGCAACAGAGGGACGGACGATGCCCTCACATCAACCAACTTGATTACATGCACCTCAAAACCACCTTCCAAGAAGCTTTCGGTAAATTAACTTCAGGGCATGGAAAACTTTTATTTCAGTTAATGACTTGTAAATTCCCTTTCTCACAGATTTGTTATGCGCCGTTATGTATCTGGTTTTTGGCTTATAAACTAACAAGAGTAGGATTGAAACACAGAAGTGAGCACCGCCTGGCATAGTATTAGAAATCTGAGCACAGGGCAACAGCTTCTACCGAGGGCTTAAACCGAAAAAGAATACCCAGCACTTCCCCAATGTACGAATAAAGCATAATTTAACTTAATGGGAAAACCATAAATATAATGCCGTAGCTTAAAACACAATTAAAACGAATACTCACAGTTTCTTGGCCTGTTCCAGAGATCGCGCATGCCCAAAGTGAAACAAATCATAAATTCCATCTGCATAGACCCTAACGGGCTTCTCAGTCCTCTCGCTCTTCACGGGATCGGAAGATGGGAGCGGTTCGAATCTCACCGGCGGCTCGTAGACATTTTCTGCACAGCTCCGCTGCAGCGGTTCTTCATCCACCTGCGATGAGTCATTTCTTTTGATGGCGGACCTATTTCTATTCATGCGAATCATCCTTTATCCTTCTCAATTGTGAAAAATGTCACTGCGATCGCCAAGGAATCCAAGCGAAAAATCCCTCAGCATAGGAAACGATCAGCTTAAAATAGATCAACTCTTCTTAGTTCAGAATGGGATAATCTGATGAAAGATCGGGCAGTACACTTTGAGCGGGTGAAGAGTGAACTCCTAGATTTGATTGTACGTAAACAATATATAGCATACGTGCCTAGTCCGCGTTGTTTACTGGAAGTCGGCCGGGGTCCCCGCGGTTTTGCTCATTGATGATTTTAGCCCACAATGGCAAAAAAGGTCCATCCGATTTCGCAAGTGGGATCACAAGATATTTTGTCGTATTGAAACGGATCGTGGTCACATGGGTTTAAGTGTTTTACATGTCATGATTGTGATGTTGATGATTGTTATGTCTTTTATTTTGGAAATCGTATGGGGGCTGTAATTTTCGAAATAAGATGAAGGGTGTAAGGTTGCATGGTTGGAATATAATTAACCAGATTTTGATCGTAACCAGTTAAAAAATATTTTTTATTTTTTATTATAAATTTAAAATTATTTTATGAATGTGATTTTATTCGTGGGTATGCTTCTCAAAATTTCTTGTTAGATATTTGGTTTGGTAGTTGGCATTAGTACACAGGTATATTTGTTTGGATAGTTGATATTACTATAAGAGTGATAATTTGTTAAATTTGAATCCAAGCGTTGTAAAATATTTTTTGTTAGTTATTTTAGTATAAGAATTATAGTGATAATTAGTTAATTCTATATCAAATATTGTAAAAGATTTTTGGTTAGTTATTAATTTATTTTTCAAAAGAATAATGAAAATATAATAAATAATTATGTCTTATTTTAATTTTCGTTATTTAATGGTAATTAAATTATTAATGACAAAATTAGAAATATTTAAATAATTATTTAATAAAACATAACTAATAAATGATAATACTTATAAATATTTACTATCCACTATTGATAGAGATATGCCAACTATATATCAATCAAAATGTATTTTAAAACTAAACTTAATATATCAATTAAAATAGAAAAGAAATTGATATATATTTATTTGTATTTAGAAAAAAAAATTGTTAAACATTATTTTTTTAATCATATTTAATTTAATATTATCATGGAGCAATATTTGCAAATTTGTGATTATTAAGATCTCAATATCTTTGGAAAAAAAAAAAAAAATGAAGAACGCAAGGGTTTTTGCAGGCACTCCTCTTCCCTCTGTTGTCATCACATTGCAGTTTGGCTCCAAGGACCATGGCGGTACGAAACCAGTCATGCCACAGTCACTTCACAAGATGCGTCATGAGGACAATAGTGTTGGGGAAAGGGCTATGATGGATGGTGTGCAACTCTCAGAAAGCTCATCCCTCTTGGTCGCAAAATTGGAGGCGACCCTCCACGTTTTGAAGGTTGATGGATCCCTCACAGATTAGATCTGCAAAGATCCCATCCCTAAGGCGTTGCAGATGGATTCCCGCACACAGTTGAAGAGCGAGAAGACCTTCGATTGTTCTGGCCTACCCTTGCAGGTCCTCAACTCATCGTCACACTACGCGACCCACAGGTTTTGGTACCAAGACGACCACTATCCCTGGGGAAAATATAAATGCAAAGATGCTACCTAGTGCAGCACCAAGCCTGTAAAGTTGGACACTCTTGCCCCTCAGATCTGTTCTGGTGGTCAAGGATTCTTTGTTTTCCCACCCACCCCCTTTCAGATTTAGATCGCTCTTTTATTTGGAAAAACCATGATTTTATGGCTTCATTCAACAGATCTGGTGAAATACCTCTCGCTTGCCCTTGAGCTCAAGATGTGGATTCCTTTTGCCTCTCAGTGAATTATCTATGTAGGTAAACAACTCAAGGACTCTCCTCCAATCTCATTTTATAATATTGAAAAGGATGCCATGGTGGTTTTATCCCTTCAACCGCCTGGAGGGGTAGTTGGGCAACTAACTTCCGCTTAGGCTTTCTCTTACACGGATTTCGTCCATGCACAACCTTCGAAGAAGGTTTCTCAACCATCGAAAGCCCCCAAGCATTTTTTGGTGGATTAATCGGAGGACGTGCCCTCGATAGAAATCTCCCACCAGGACCTTGAAAACCAGTATCAAATATATGCTAAAATGGCCATCATTTTCCAATTCAATGGATTATGGCCTTGCACTACAGATCTCTACCAATGGATTTACTCCACTTGGACCAATAACAACAAGGTTTTCTCCTACTCAAAGGGTTTCTTCAGCATTGTGTTCTTTTTTGATAAGGACTATCAAAAAGCCTTAACAAGGGTCCATGATTTTCGGGGAATGCATGAATATTCCTCACCCCCTTGTTCACAGACTTCGACCCTTCCATGATAGTCATTACCAAGCTTCCCATTTGGGTCAAAATTCCAAATTTACCTGCTCATATTTGGCACTCCTCTATCTTCCAAGGAATTAAAAAGTTTTTGGTTTGCTTTCTAACAACGGATCCCTCTAGGGGGGAGAAAGGCATTTACACCTATGGCGGAATTTGTGTTGAAATTAACATAAGAAAAGATATTCCCAACCAAATCATTCTCAAAGTGGGTGAATTCCTTTGGACTCGGACCCTGGATTATGAGAACACTGCATTCTAATATCTTCACTTCCATAAAACAAGGCATCTTCAGAACTTCTGCTGCATGTTCCTTACCCAAAAGAAGAAAGGAAATCACAAATCTAAATCTAAAATTTGGAAACCATGTCATCCACCCCCCATGGATGATATTGATTCCTTTAGTTTGAATGAGGAGGAAATTGAAGCACATGAGGAGGTCGCAATGCAGGAGAAGGGAACAATCGCGATAGACCCTAGGGAGCCCAATGCTACCTCGATTACTCAGAAACGAGCTCATGAGTCTACCTCCTCCGACTCGAATAAGAAGACTCTTCCTTTTCTCAACAAAAATCTTCAAGTGGTTTCAGCACACCCGTTCGATGACGACTGGGTCAAAGTTTCGAAAAAGAAAGGAAGTAAATGTTTTCTTGAGGATTCTACCCATTTTGGGTAGATTCTTGTGATTATTTCTCATGGTTCCCTTGTTTCTCCTCTTGGTCCTCTATGTTTCTCTCTTGGCTACAATTTGGGACCGAGGTTGAATGTTCATTTCCGAATTCCCTCTCTATCTAGTCTTTCATGCTTGTAACTCCATTTTTTTCTATATGCTCTTAATAGAATCAACCTTATTAAGAAAAAAAAAATATTTTCAAATTTGCAAATTATTATTAATAGCATTATTACTTAATATAAATAGATTTAACACCTTAAAATATGTTAATTACATATAATTTTTTTAATTTAATATTATTGATTAAGTAATATATGTTAAAATTGCAATATAGTATTAATAATATTATTTTTAATATAAACAAATTTAATACCTTAGAAACCATTTGTTTAATCTATCAATTCATAAATTATTTAATTCATACCTAATGTGGGGTGATTAGTGTAGCCATCCTGAATGCTTGTTCACAATTTATTCTATTTAGCTTCTAGTGTTTGTCAGATATTCATCATGCAAATGAGGGTAAATACTCTTGGTTCAATTTGTTGAGAAGCTCACTATCACCTAAGTCAAAGACATCTCTTTGTGAAGGACACTTTAGTTACTGTTATTCATCATAGTTCAATTATGGGTAGTTTGATGTCTATCCTCCTTAGTTCTTAGTCTTAGTCTTAGTTCGTGTATTTGATCATGGTGTCTTTAACTCATGCTTCAATGTGGCATTTCCCTCCCCTAGTGAGTCTTAGTTTGTCCTCTATCTCAATTGAGTTTTATTCTGGTTTCAATATTCCTCTCTTACGCTTTTTAGTCTATCTTGCATAATTGAAAATATTTTTGTTTAAGCTTCATGTTAGTTTCATTTTCTGCCTCTATAACTCTCACAGTTCCTTGCTAAATTTCCTCCTACCCTTCCTTGCTTCTCTCTCTCCTGGGTTTGACTTACTATCTTTCAAATCCATCTACAACGTTTCTATCACCCTCTCACCCCCTTTCCCATCCTTTATGTCCCCCTAATAATTCTCGTCTCCTTCTCTGTTATGCTTCGTCCTGCAAAGTTGCTCCCTCCTATGGTCCCTATAGCTCCCGAGTGTTAGTAATCATTGCCTCCATGTCACACAAGGTTGTCATTTCTCCAGGTCAAAGCTATGGAAGCAAAGACCCTTATCCATGGATGTGTGGTCAAGAAAGCACAAAATCTAATGTATGATGTTACAGATACCTCTCTTCTCATTCCATACAAGGAGAAATAGAGAATGTTGAGTGAGAAGCAAGAATAAACAAAATATTTATTTCAGATATCTAGGTGGAGGAAGATGTTGGATATTGGGTTCCTAACAATAGAAACAATTGCACTAGACACACTTAATACCTGAAAAACCATGGATTTATATTGGAAACTCAATACAATCATGGGCATGGTTATCATCGACATAAATGAGACTAATCAAGAATTCATTATTTTCATTACTGCTTTACAATAATATGTCAAAAAAATGGACCAAAACCTCAATATGTTTGCTAGGAAATTTTCCATCCTAGACCTTCAAAGTAGTGGTGAGGGGGACTTTGCCCCAATTCTAATCCACATAGACTCTCGCTACTATGAAAAAAAAAATGAAGTTTATCTCTAGTTTTTTGTTCTTCAATTTCCAGTCCAATTATCCTAACACTGCAAATAATCTGTATAACTTATCTATAATTACGATCTCTATTTCTTTTACGCTGAAAATTTAGTTATATTTTACTTTGCTTTAAGACTTCATTTCAAAACATTAAATATGCTTTTATATTTTTAACTACTTTCCTATACACAAATATTATTTAAAAAAAACAAAACCTTATTGATATTTACTATAAAATAAAAATAATATTTAAATATACAAGTTAAAATATAATAATTATTTTTAAATAATATATGTATTATTACTCACAAAAAATTAGCCTTAAAAGTTCTAGTTGTATTAAATAGAACTTTAATATATATATATATATATATATATATATATATATATATATATATATATATATATATATATATATATATATATATATATATATAACAGAGCCTTTCAAAATCTAATCAAATGAGGTCATTATACCTTCGGCTAGCCATCCCTGTCTCAAGCATGTAAAGCCTTAGTGCAATATATACATTTAGGGACATTCTTCTCATAATATTTTTTATTTTATTTTGTCTCTAATAAGAATATACATGAAGTGTTAATTTAACACACGTAAACAAGGTTTTGGAAATATAAATTCCTATTAAGTTGCATATCCAAGTTAGTATTAGTACATTTATGTAGAGTTGAATTCTTAGTCACAAAAAACACATGTATCAAATTCTGGTGTAATGCATTTGGGTCACATATTAAACTTATGCAATTATTAGGATGTTACATTGGTGATATGTTATTAAATTGTTATTTTCACATGTCAATGCTAGTTATTATAGTGTACATCAAGCACTGGTTATTTTATATAATAAGGTTGATAGTTGGAAATCTAGCATAGAATTTTTCTCTACCACTAATTAATTGATTAAAGCAATGCGGGGTACGTGTTTTATTGTGATTCACATCTCCGTACTACATAAAAATGTGGCATATGTGTTTTTTCAGTATTCGATAATTGTTCATTTCGACAATCGTTCAGCTATTTATTGTCATTGTTGCATTGGCACTTCCACATTATGCACAGTGGAAGACGAGTCAGTGTAGTTTTCTCCACACTTTCACATTCCTCACATGTGGTTGGTTGACAAAATATCTTAGAATTTTTGATACATTGTTCGAAGTGCAGAGTTACAGATTAAGGCGATGCTTATTTCTACAAGGTACAGATTTTCTTGTTGTTCGAGAATGCCCACATTTCGAAAATATATCCTAATTTATGCATTTTTATATTTATATTTCATACAACAAAAATGAGGCTGAACAAATATCAGACAATACTATATATCATATATTGAGAAAATACTGAGCAATATTGTATATCAATTTATTTGTGTAGATGGGAATGTATGTGAATGTGCAGGTTCATCCATTGTGAATATTTTAGAAATTCATATATATCATATACCGATGAATATAAAGGTTGGAAAATTTTAATCTTCCTTGTGATTGATACATTGTGTGGAGTCTCGAGATTTATATGAAGGAAATACTGAGCCATGTTACGTATGAGTTTCATAATGAAGTTCCTCCTCATTCAATGAAAGTTTTATTTAGTATTTCCACACAATGAAAGTTTCTCCACATTGTGCACAACGAAAGATTTTTCCACACCTTCGTATTCTGCATAATGAAAGCCATCATCGCATAGTTTTTTACATTTATTCAATCACACTAGGAAATGAAATATAAATTCTATTGTGGGTACAATTTTTCAGTGTGCATAATGTCGAACCTGAGAAATTATTTTTTGGGATCATACTTGTGAATCTTAGTATTAGAGGTTAGATATCTTGTGGGGGGGGGTGGTTGAAAAAATATGTGGTGGAAGGAGAAATAGCATGGGGTCTTTACTGAGAGGGAAATACTATACCACGTCCATTCATATTGGGGGATATATATTGAGCCAAAAATGGCATAATATATTGATCTTATATTAGGGGTTAAATTGATTTGACATTGGAAGGTATAAAAAAAGGACCTCAAAATTACCGAAAAAATATAAAGCGGTATAAAAAATGTTAATTAAAAAATGGATACCTCCTATATCTAGTGAAAGTAGGTGTTTCTTAAATTGGGAAGGTGTGTTTTTTTCATATTCGTAGAGGGTTAAATAATTTTATTTTTAGAGATGTTTTCCAATATCCAATCAATTTAGGGGTATTTTTTAGTATTCCACAAACACATGTGATATGTAAGAGTTTCATTAAGTGAAGCCCCCATGAGAAAGGGTGCACAGAAAGTGTAGACTATAGAGGTGAAGTCCATTTTTAAAATTTTTTGTAGTGCTTCTCTATGCTTCCTTACCTCCACACACCATTTTTCATTCATCCGGATATCACAAAATTAACTTTTTTTGTTGATGCCTCAAATTTTCATACTAAATTATCATTACACAAAGCATGGAGGAGAAAGCTAAACTTCATATAGAATCTACTCTTTAAAAAACTCCTCCACACACATATATTGTGCACATGTAATAAAATTAGTTGAAATAATGATGGGTTTATCCACATTATGTCAAGCATAACAGTGTCAGATCACTCACTAACGAAAAAACCACTCACAAAATTAGCCCTCTTCATCCATGCCTTGATTCCATGTTTTAAATTAGCTTACTACTAATTAATTAATTATGGCAACGAAAAGTATCACTTTTTTTGTTATATTGTAACAAACCCTAGTTTTCTTCCTATGTAAATATATAAAAATAATAACCAAGGTCATGGGATACCTATTCAGAGTTGAATGTTGGGCAAGACATAGTGATGGGGATCAATCACGGGGGACACACTAGGGGAGAAATATAATACAATGCGGGTTCATATTGGAGGATATATTTTGAGAAAAATATGGCATAATATATATGGGGATATATAGTGGGTAAAGGGTTTTAATATGGCAAGTATAAAAAGTGGAGCTCAAATTTAATGAAAAAATAAAAAGGAGTATATGTTGGAATCATGATTGCTGTTAGACCAAAACTCGCAGGCGTTATTCTCCGCTACAGTTGCAAGAGTTAGGATCCATGAGAGGCAGTTAGTCCATGTCGCGAAACACACAGGGAGTGTTGAACCCAATTTCCAATAGTCTCCCCCCAACGCAAGTCAGGTGAGTTACATTATTTCATTATTATTCCGTTTAGTGTTACAACATATATATATACATGCCAAGGAATACATAAACTCTAATCCATTAATCCTGGATTAGATCATAACCGTAGTTCCCATGACCAGATCTACAAAATACCAGGGGCAAAAAACCATCGTACCCCAAAACCATGTGCAAAACCATGCACAAAACTAGAAATTAAGGACCAAAAATTTTCGCCGAGGTGCTACCCCAAACCCCGACAGGGGGGATGGTACCCGTTGCGCCCAGCCCAAAGGGGGGGCTATCGCCCCCCCTCTTACCTCCCCACCCGTGATTAGTCGTGGATATAATATAACACATACCCAACATTCTACCACTTGTTTTTTTCTTTCTGCAAGGGGCCAGAGGAGAGCTTAGTCATTGTCCCAATTCTTCAACACCCATTGTTTCTCTGCACCAAGAGAACTTCTGAGTGCTCACAGACTTCGTCAATGCATCTGCAACATTCTTCAATGTGTACACCTTTACCAGCAACACCCTTTTAGCGTCAACCATATCTCTAACAAAGTGATATTGAACATCAATGTGCTTTCTCTTTGAATGATAAGCAAGGTTCTTAGCCAAGAAAATTTCACTTTGGCTATCACAGTCTATCCTTATAGCTTGATGTACCAACCCCATACTTGAACACAATCTCTAGAACCAAACTGCCTCCTTGCTTGCATGAGTGGTTACCATGTATTCTGCCTCTGTAGTTGAAAGAGCCACTACAGACTGTATTTTACTCATCCAAATGACTTCACCTCCAAATAGGCTAAACACATACCCACTTGTAGATCTTCTTTGGTCTAGATCTTCAGCCCAGTCTGCATCCACAAAACCACGAATGTCCAACATTCTTTCCAATCCTGGTCTGCCCTGGTAGCACAGGCCATAATCACTAGTGCCACGTAAATATCTGAAAACCCGATTCACTTCTGTCCAATGCTCCTTCCCTATGTTTGACATAAACCTGCTCAATACTCCCACTGCATGTGCAATGTCTGGTCTAATACAAACCATTGCATACATCAGCCTACCCACTGCGCTTGCATATGGAACACATGACATATCCTCCTCTTCTTCTTGGGTCTTGGGACACTATTCAGCAGACCGTGTTACACCTACAGGAATAAGAACATTCACCGGTTTACTATCTTGCATATTGAACCTATGCAATATAGTCTCGACATAATTCCTCTGGTTTAACCAGAGCTTCCTCTTTGCCCGATCTCTCTTAATTTCCATGCCCAAAATATAGTTTGGAGCACCAAGATCCTTCATGTCGAATTTGGAGAGCAGTTGGGTCTTCAAATCTTGGATAATTTCTTTGTCATTTCCAATCAGCAACATATCGTCCACATACAACACCAAATAAATAAAATGTCACCAATTAATTTAAAATAAACATAGTGATCCTCTTTGCTTCGGGTGAAGCCAAGCCCCCGTATATAGGTATCAAATTTCTGATACCACATCCTTGGTGATTTTTTTAGCCCATACAGAGACTTCTTCAACCCGCATACCAGTTCTTTCCTACCCTTCAAGTTGCTTCATGTAGATCTCCTCTTCTAGATCCCCGTGAAGAAATTATGTCTTCACATCCATCTGCTCTATCTCAAAATCAAATGTAGCAGCAACAGATAAAAGTAATCTAATAGAAGTAACTTTGGTGAGAGGAGAAACAAATATCACCAAAATCAATTCCCGGCACCTGGGAATAACCTTTTGCTACCAACCGAGCTTTGTATTTCTCCACCTTGCCTTCTACATTCACCTTCTTCTTAAACACCCATTTTCTCCTAATGGGCTTCCTTCCAGCCGGTAACTCCACCAAATCCCATGCCTCATTTTTGTGCAAGGATGTCATTTCATCAACCATGGCCTCCTTCCAGAGTTTTCCATCCTCTGAATATACTACCTCCCTGACAGTTCTGGGATCATCATCAATTATAGTTAAGGAAAAACCTGAACAGAAAGCAGATGGACTATACCTTTCTAATTTCCTTCTTTCCCGAACTGATCTTATAATAGTTGGACTTTGTGGCTCTTCATCTTCTAAGTCTTCTTCTATTGTAGAGTCTGATTCATCCTCCTTTAGCTCAAACTCTATCTTCTTCTCTTCCTTTGGTAGGACTTCATGTTTAATAAGATATTTCACTTCTCTAAACACCACATCTCGGCTGTACACAACCTTCCTTGTTTCTGGGTTCCAAAGCTTGTAACCCTTTAAACCATCCTTATACCTAATAAAGATGCACCTTGCAGATTTATTATCCAACTTGGTCATTTTTTTCTTTGGAAAATGTACATACGCATCACATCCAAATACCCCTAGATGTGAAAGAGAGGGTTTCTTACCAGTCCATACCTCATGTGGAGTCCTATCTTCCAACACTGATGAAGGTGATCTGTTAACCAAATAGCATACAGTCTCCACTGCCTCTGCCCAGAATTCTTGTCCTAACCCAGTACCACTGAGCATGCTTCTTGCCTTTCCCATCAGTGTTCTATTCATTCTTTCTGCAACTCCATTTTGTTGAGGTGTGTATGGAGTAGTCTTCTGACATGCTATAGCACACTTCTTACAGAACTCTTCAAATTCCTTTTTGCAGAACTCCCCACCATTATCTGTCCTCAACGCCTTTATCTTCTTCTCTGTCTAGTTTTCCACCAAAGCCTTAAACTCTTTAAATCTGTCAAAATCTTCAGTTTTCTTCCTAAAGAAATATATCCATGTATTCCTTGAGAAGTCATCTATGAATGAAACATAGTACATTGACTTTCCTAGTTATGGAACTAACATAGGTCCAAACACGTCACTGTGCACAAGTTCTAATATCTTGTTCGCCCTCTTAGCACCAGAAGGAAAACTCACTCGATTCTGCTTCCCATATACACAATGTTCATAGAAATTGAAATCCAGAGAGAAATTAGACATACCTTCTACCATACCATTTCTATGCAGTATCCCAAGGCCCTTCTCTCTAATATGTCCAAGCCTTTGATGCCACATCATGGTATTTCTTCCAGAGATAGCAAGGCTTTCCGCTCCACTTTCAGGAACCACAGAACTGCTACACCCATCAATAACAGTGCTACCTTGTAGATTGTACAGATTTCCAGTCTGAACTCCTCGCATTAATACCAGTGCTCCCTGAACCATCTTGTAGGCATCTTTCTCGAACTTTGTTTCTACACCTTCATCATCCATCTTTCTTACAAAAATCAGATTTCTGGCCAATGCAGGAATATGTAAAACACCAGGAAGTGTTCTAATCCTTCCACCTTGCAACTTAAACTCGACCTTTCCACGTCCAACGATTCTGGCCTTCCTATCATCCCCTAGGAGGACATCAACACCATCATATTTTTCATACTTGCAGAACCACTCCCTATAGGGAGTGAACTGAAAGGAAGCACCTGAGTCAATCAACCATGACTCATGATATACATGTGTATTTGAAGAAGAAGCCAAATACACATCCCCACCTTCATCCGAGGTGGTTTTTGCCTCTGCAAAAGGAGCATCATCAGATCCCTTTCCTTTCTCAGGAGCTTTAGATCTACACTCCCTTTTGTAGTTCCCTTCCTTTCTGCATTTCCAGCATAACTTTACAAACTTTCCAAGAGATTTAGATCTCCCTCTAGATTTGGATCTCCCACTCGAAACCTTATTCTTGTTTCTGTTTTGGGACCTTCCTGATACAGATAAGGCATCTCCATTCTGGCCCTCCATATTTCTCTATCTCGTTTCCTCCTACAACAAGGCTGAGACAATGTCATCAAAATTCAAGGTAGTTGTATTGCTACCTATTGCAATAACCAGAATATCCCAAAAGTCTGGTAGAGAACACAACAAACTGATGCACTTATCTTCATATGAGATTTTAATATCAATAGATGACAGCTGACTTACCACAGTATTGAAGGCGTTTAGATTCTCTGTCACCAAGTCTCCATCCTTCATCCTCAGGTTGTACAACTTTTTCCGCAGGAAAAACTTATTCACCAGAGACTTAGATTGGTACAAAGTCCCAAGTTTTTCCCACAAGTTTTTCGCCGTAGCTTCCCCATATACATTAAAAAATATTTAATTTGAGACACACAACCGTATTGTGCTCTTAGCCTCTCGATCGAGTTTCTTCTAGTCTTCATCTGACATTTTCGTTGGTTTAGTACCTAGATCTACTGCAATCCACTGATCTTTATCCACCAGCAGATCCTCTATCTTGAGCTTCCACAACTCAAAACTCTGACCATTAAATTTCTCAATCTCTATCTTTCCACCGCTCGCCATCTTCTTTCACCATAAGAATCGATCCCGCAAATCTCCCACTGAACAAGGTCTACCACAGGCCCAAGCAAAGAACCCCTCAGCAGCAAAGGCCTCCCCTTGAAGATGAAAATGCTTTGATACCAAATGTAGGTTTTAACCCTAAACATAAATTATCTACGCATGAATCTTATAACAGAAAATAAACAATAGCGAGAGCATAAAACATAAAATAGATAAACACAAATATTTTCCCCTGGATCCCAAATCGGAATGACCAGCTTGATATTTCCTTATTATTCGTTTTAGTGTTATAACACATATATATACATGCCGAAGCATACATAAACCCTAATCCATTAACCCTGGATTATATCATAACCATAGTTCCCTTGACCAGATCTACAAAATACCAAGGGCAAAAACTATTTTACCCCAAAACCATGTGCAAAACCATGCACAAAACCATGGGTGCGGACCACCCACCGGAAATTAAGGACCAAAATTTTTTGCTGGGCCGCTGCCTCGGACCACGACAGGGGGGGCTACCGCCCCCCTTCTTACCCCCCCACGCGTGATTAGTCGTGGAAAGAATATAACACATATCCAACAGTATAAAAAAATGTTAATGAAAAAATGGAAGCCTACAATATCTAGTGAATGTAGGTATTTTTAAAATTGGGAAGGTAGATTGGGTTTGTTTTGGTAGGGAATTAGATAATGTGATTTTTAGAGGCATTTTACAATATGTAGTCAAATTAAGGTTATTTTTTAATATGCCAAGAATGCACATGATATGTCATAGGTATTGTGGGATAACTTATGATTAATTAATGACTATGGAAATTGGAAAAGGCATTGAAGAAAGGAAAAGAGGCAATATTTGACATTTTAATTATCAAGTAAAGGAAAATACGAGAAAAGGGAGATGAAAGGTCAAAAATTTTCATGTGAGGAAAACTGAATGAAAAATGAAAGAAAATGATGAAATTACTGAGTGTGCATAATGTTTTTAAATAATATATGTATTATTACTCACAACAAATTATGCTTACAAGTGCTAGTCACGTTAAATAGAACTTATATATATATATATATATATATATATATATATATATATATATATATATATATATATATATATATATATGTATGTATATATATATATATATATATATTCTCTAAAAACAATATACATGAAGTGTTAATTTAACACACGTAAACAAGGTTTTGTAAATAACAATGCTTATTACGTTGCCTATCCAAGTTAGTATTAGTACATTTATGTAGAGTTGAATTCTTAGTCACAAAAAACACACGTACCAAATTCTAGTGTAATGAAATTGGGTCACATATTAAACTTATGCAATTATTAGGATGTTACATTGGTGATATGTTATTCAATTGTTATTTTCACATATCAATGCTAGTTATTATAGTGTACACCTGCACTGGTTATTTTATATAATAAGGTCGATAGATCCAAATGTAACATAGACTTTGTATCTAGCACTAATTAATTGATTAAAGCAATTTGGGGTACGTGTTTTAGTGTTATTCACATCTCTAGACTACACAAAAAATGTTCCATATGTGTTTTGTCGTTATTCGAGAATTTTCGTTTCGACAATCGTTCAATTATTTATTGTCATTTTCTCATTTCCACTTCCACATTATGGACAATGAAAGATGGCTCATTGTAGTTTTCTCTACACTTTCACATTCTGCACATGTGGTTGGTCAACAAAATATCTTAGAATTTTTGATACATTGTTTGAATTGAAGAGTTGCAGATTAAGGCCATGCTTCTTTCTGCAAGGTCAAAATTTTATTGGTGTTTAAGAATGCCCACATTTCGAAAATATATCATTATTTACACATTTGTATATTTCTATTTCATACAACAAAAATGAGGTTGAACAAATATTCAATTGTACTATATATCATATAATGAGAAAATACTGAGCAATATTGTATATCAGTTTATTTGTGCAGATGGGAATGTATGCGAACATGCAGGTTCGTCCATTGTGAAGAGTTCAGAAATTCATATATATCATATATCGATGAATATAAAGGTTGTAAAATTTTAATCTTCCTTATGACTGATACATTGTGTGGAGTCTTGAGATTTACATAAATCAAATACCGAGCCATATTACATATCAGTTTCGTAACGAAGTTCTTCTTCATTCAATGAAAGGTTTATTAAGGTCTTTCCACACAATGAAATTTTGTCCACATTTTGCACAACCAAAGCTTTTTACACACCTTCGTATTATGCATAATGAAAGCCATTTTCCAATAGTTTTTTACATTTATCCAATCACACTGGGAAATGCAAAAATAAATTCTATTATGGGTACAAGTTTTCAGTTTGCATAATGTCTGATCTAATAAATTATTCGTTGGGATCATAATTGTGAATCTTAGTATTAGAGGTTAAATATCTTGGGGGGGTGGCAGTTGAAAAAAAATGTGGAGGAAGGAGAAAGAGCATGGGGGCATCACTGGGAGGGAAATACCATACCACATGCGTTCATATTGGGGGATATATATTGAGGAAAAAATGACATAATATATTGAGGATATATTTGTGGGTAAAGGATTTTCATATTGGAAGGTATAAAAATGGAGCTCAAAATTAATGAAAAATTATAAAGGGGTGTAAAAAATGTTAATAAAAAAGTGGATACCTCCAATATCTAGTGAAATTAGGTGTTTTTTAAATTGGGAAGGTGTGTTGGGTTTCTATTGGTAGGTGGTTAAACAATGTGATTTTTAGAGATATTTTCCAATATCTATTAAAATTAAGGGTATTGTTTAGTATTCCACAAAAACATGTGATATGTCAAAGATTCATTGACTGAAGCCCCCATGAGAAAGAGTGAAAAGAAAGTGTAGACTGCAGAGGTGAAATCAATTTTTTTATTCTGTGTAGTGCTTCTCCGTACTCCCTTACCTTCACACACACTTTTTCATTTCTTCGGATATCACAAAATTAATTTTTTTTATTGATTCCTCAAATTTTCATACTAAATTATCATTACATAGAGCGTGGAGGAGAAACATTAACTCGATATAGAACCTACTCTTTAACAAACTCCTCCATGCGCATATATTTTGTACATGCAACAAAAGTAGTCGACATAATTAAGGGCTTATTGAGCTACTTCCGCACAGGGAAAGCTTATTCACATTATGTCAAGCATAACAGTGTTAGATCACTCACTAAGAAAACAACCACTTAAAAAATTAGCCTTCTTCATCCATGTCCCGATTCCATGTACTAAATTAGCTTACTGCTAATTAATTAATTAAGCCAATGAAAAGTATGGTTTTTGTTCTTATTTTGTAACAAGACCTAGTTGTTTTCCTATGTAAATATATAAAAATAATAGCCAACATCATGGGACATGTATTCTGATTTGAATTTTGGGCAAAACATAGTTACGGGGATCAATCACGGGGGATTCACTAGGGGAGAAATATAATACAACGTGGGTTCGTATTGCAGGATATATTTTGAGAAAAATATGGCATAATATATTGGGGAATATATAGTGGGTAAATTTTTTTAATATTGGCAAGTATAAAAAAGTGGAGCTCAAAGTTAATGAAAAAATATAAAGGAGTATAAAAAATGTTAATGAAAAAATGGAAACTTATAATATCTAGTGAAAGTAGGGATTTTTAAAGTTGGGAAGGTAGATTAGGTTTGTTTTGGTAGGGGGTTAAATAATGTGATTTTTTAGAGGCATTTTACAATATGTAGTCAAATTAAGGTGATTTCTTAATATGCCACAAATGCAAATGATATCTCATAGATATTATGGGATCACTTGTGGTTAATTAATGACTATGGAAATTGGAAAAGGCTTTGAAGAAAGGAAAAAAGACATTAATTGACATTGTATTTATGAAATAAGGGAAAATAGGAGAAAAGGGAGATGAAAGGTCACAAATGTTCATGTGAGGAAAATTGAAGGTAAAATGAAGGAAAATGGAGAAAATAGGTACCTCAATGATGGAAAGGCTTCTGAGGATCAATTTAAAACCTTTTTTCAGTTTTGGTTTGTGGCTCTCTTTTATTCTCTTATATTCTTGCACACTTAGAGTTTCTTGGAGCACTTTGGCATGTGTTGAAGTTGGAGCAAGAAGGCAAAGAAAAGTTGGAAAGAGCAAGGGAACAGGTGGATAAAAAACTACAACTGGATTGATTTGAAGGTATGATTTCCTTTATGCATGGTAAAGGCATGCGATTATTTTTTTATGTTCAATAATTGATAGGGAATATTTCCTAGATTGACAATGGTTTTAGCCTTGCCTTGCCATTTCTTAGATATCCATGGTGTTGTGGGGTTTTCCATTTAATTATTTTATAGTTGATGTTCATAATTCCTTGTGCTTGTAGGTTGTAATAAACACCCTGGAAGCCCTAGAAAAATTTGGGTTGATTTAGTAGTCCTGGAGCTTAATTATTCACTTCCTCCCTATGTAAAATGAAAGGTGAGTCCACGTATTCTTCTTTGCAGTTTTGTATTCCATAGATGTGGTTAGTCAAAAATATGTCTTATAATTTTTTATACATTGTTCTAAGTGCAGAGGTGTGGATTCATATATTTTGCAGAATATGAAAATTCATATTGAATAAATATTGAAAAATATTGTATATGAGTTTAATTGTGTTGAGGGGAATGTATGCAGAGGTGCGGGTTCATCCATAGTGCAGAGTTTGGAAATTCGTATTAAGCATATATGTAGGGATACCAAGCCTATAAAGTTACAATCTTCCTTGTGTAGATTGAACATTTTAAGGAGTCTCAAGATTCAGATGAACCAAATACTGAGTAATATTACATATCAGTTATGCAATGAATTTCTTCTTTATCTATTGAAGGCTTTAGTCAGATATTTACACATAATGAAATCTTATCCCAATTGTGCATAATTTTTTTTTTCCTCATTGGCGCAATGAAAAGTTTATTTCTAGATGTGAATTCCACACGATAAAACTTTCCCTAGAACTAAAGCTTACAAATATATGAAACATCATATGGAAAGTGTTTCTATTACTTACTCTGCAACCCAATCTCCAATATAACACCTTTTCCTTACCCACATTAAAGGGAAACTTAATTGAGTAGTTGATAATAATTATTTAGTTAATATTGTTTGAAGTTTTTGTTCCATTATTTGTACACATGTTCTCTCGCACAACACTCCTTTCCTACACACATAAAAAAAAAAAAAAAAATTTTAATATTGGATATAAATATTTTGCTTAAATACCACATTAGAAGTGGACTTAATTGAATATTCAATAATAAGAATTTAATTAATATCATTTCAAAGCATCCAACAAAATGATTGTTCAAAAGACATTTGTTGATGAGAAATTTATGTGGAGCACAAAAACATTTTGAATGAAATATTTTGTCACATTATAAGTTAAATTTTATGTTACTTGTTGTGCACACCTGCTGTCCTGCACAACACTCCTTTCTCACAAGCATCAAAAAGCCACTTCATTTAATATTGGATACTAAATTTTTTCTTAAAACTTACATAATTTCATGTCTAATTAATAAAATTCCCTCTACAACACCACCTCACATTATTAATTTATAAATAATATGTATTGTTGTGCATGACAAAAATGTGTGGAGGTATGATCAAAACATTGAGGTTGAAAGTGTTTGTTCATATTGTTAGTCACTTTGCATTCAGACTAGGTAATAGAAAACACCTACCATTGGCACATACCTCGGGTTTAATACTCTATAAGTCACAATGATTGACATTGGAGGAAGCTACTATTAATATTGGAGAGCAAGAGAGGCAAGGTATGATGTTACTATAATAGCTCAAGTTAAAGATTTGAATGTTCTACAATTTCAACCGCCCTTTTCATATGATCAATATGAAAAGATGCAAAAATTAACAAGTGTAACAATAAGAATGGTAGAAGAAAATTGTTTGAGATTGATCACAATGAAAACTATTTGTAATTTACTTCGTATCGATTATGAAATATAGGTAGTATTTAAACACTGAAGATATCACTATATAAAGTAATTTCTCTATCGTTTATTCCATAACATCATTTAGTAAAGTTATCGATATTGCTAATGTTCCTAAGATCTCAAAATCAATTACATATTGATTCGTAGGAAATATTTTCTAATAATTACATGAGCTTTGAACTGGGAAACAATTCTTAATTGAAATAATTGAAAACACTAAATACACTTAGAAAATCAGGATTAGAAAAATGCTCAACAATAATGCTTGTCTCTATCTCTCTTCGCTAAATACTTAAATACGATGTAAAGTGTTTATCTCTTGTACTATTTTTCCTTTTTTTTTAAATATTTCAAATCAACATCATGCAAAGGGGGGGGGGGGGGGGTTTGATTGTGAAAATTGTGGGAGTGAGGAGGAAGCACAATGAAAGATTATTGCACACTATCGTATTCCACACAATGAAATTAATTCAATACTAAAGACATTGTGTTAGAATTGTATTCTCTAGAGATGTATGCCTGAGTTCCAAAATTATTTTCAAATGCTAATTTTCATTTTAACCAATAACACAACATTATATATGTAATACAATGTCCCAAAGCATATGTTCAAAAAATTATACAAAACATTATCACAAAATTGGTGTAGACTCAAATTTGTGCTAAAGAAGCATTGAAGAGTATGCAATACAACTACAATAATAACAACTCTATCCATATTAAAATTTCAATTACCATAGCTATAGTTCTGACATAAATAACATCATATTCTAAACATAATCATAAGAACAAAATTGTTGAACAGAGTCAAATTTGGAACAACGAGAATTGGAAATCCTGATACAAAATTGTAAAAGTAAATGAATTTGTCCCAATGGTAACCAGGATTGGGCTCCTATGAACTGTTGTAAGAAAAATACATCTACAAGGAAAAAGAACAATTTGTATATTGGAATTAGCTAATGTCATGGTAGCATAATCAACAGAGATAGATTATCTAATACTAGGAAATAGAAAATCAAATGTTGAAGTATTTGAGAACACTGATAATATGTCAAATTGTCCACCATGGTTTTGTATTTGTTAGATGTCTATCGAGTTCATGATTTCTTCAACAAATTTTTACACAAAAGTTTTAATGAAATATTTGTTAGGGGAAAATATAAGCTCCATTTTGAAATTTTTTTTTTGAATATCACCTTTTCAATTTTTATTGCCTCTTCTTGAAATAGTGCAACCAAGATAGAGTTATCGTCATTGATTCTAATAAAATTAGTTAGCCATTTGTTAATTTTTTTCCTTAGTAAAATTCATTATTTCATCAAAATTTGTTTCCTTGGAGTGTTGTAGCTTTTCCATTTCAACTTTCACCATGTCTCTTGAAGTTAATTTATAATTGTGTAGGATGTATGGACCATTTAAGTGATGTATAATCTTCATCGCCTTCCGAAAGGTATCACTTCTTCTGGTGTTTACGATATCACATTCAGAAATAATTTTGTGCAATGTACTGATTCTCTTAGACCATTCAACTTCGAATTATTCGATTAGAATTTGGAAGTCCTTTATTTTATTCCTCTATACCAAAGGGTAATTCGAGACTCCAACTAAAATTAAGTAAATAATTGTAAATGAATTTCCTATCTAGCTTAATATTGCTATTAACCAAATCCACAAATGTCTTAATTTCTTGTTGCAGACACAATATATTGAAAGTTTCCTTCCATGCATGATCAATAGTTTCTAATATTTGGAATATGTTATTGACGATATATGAATTCATTTCATTATGGGGATTGACAAATTTATTATATATATGTGATGTAGTAGTAGAGGAAATTGGCAATGGTGGTGTATGTATTTGCAATGGAGTCATTAAAAGAGGACCCAAATTTAGAGTGTCCTTTAGCTCTTTTATTTTTTCATTTTTTTTTAGTCTTAGATTATTTGTTTCTTGTCCGTCAATAGATTGTGCAAGTTCTTGACCAATAGAATGGTGTAATAACATAAGCCTCTTAGCTCCAATGCCTAACACATCAATGTATATTTTCCCTTGATCAATAACCTTTTTATTATGAAATTTTACTTTTTCAATTCTCAATTTTTTTTCTTCCTTGTCATATTTTTCATTTTTCAATGTGACAAGATGTTCATTGAAAATAATGACCTCTTCTACACTTTCCTCCATTATTATATTATTATCTGTTAAATAAGATGTTACGCCAATTTTTGGTCATCTAACCAATTACTATTAGATGGACTAAACTACACCATGTAAGACCAATTTTACCATAGTAAAATTCCTTTCGCTATGAGAAATAATTTAAAAACCCATAGTTTATTAAATTATTTCTAGTTTAAATAGGAAACCCCATGAGGAATAATTAAATAAATCCTTATTTGGAATTTGGCATCTCTGATCCATAAATTGTGAGAAAATATTTCGGTAAAAATTATTCTGATGTGATTTTTACCGAAAGATTTTCTCACAAATCCTTATTTGTTTGATTTTCCTCTAGGGATAATTAACTAAACCATTGTTTAATTAATATTCGTGACCATATTTAACCCAAAACACGAGAATTAATTAGATAATTTATTATTTATCTTATTATTCTCTAGGAATAATTATTTAAATCATTATTTAATAATATTCCTTGTTAAATTTGACCAAATAAATTTTAAATAAGTAAATAAATCATTATTCATTTAATTATTCCTTAACCTCATACTTGAAATAATAAATAAATCATTTATTTATTTATAATTTCTAAATAAAGGGATTCAACCAATTCTAAATTCCTTTTCCCTCCACCAAAAATAATAAAATATTCCAATTAAGTTGGATCTAGATTTTTTAATAATATTTTAATTATGCACCAAGATCTAGACTAACTCAATATTTTGTTATAAATAGAAGGGTTTTTCCATTCATTGACTATCTTTTTTTATCACCTTTTGATATATACTTTCGGTTTAACATTAATTCTCCATCATTGTCATATTTTTTCTACTTTTTCTTGTGAGTTCACTCTGAGTTCTATTTTTGTTTGGGTTTTCTGTACCATCAAGAGAGAGAGATCTTCGATCCGAATCACTGAGAACATACAAGAACCCATCCCATTCAGGGGGACTCATAACATGTTTCTGTGTTCCCTTCGCAGGTGTCATAATACAAAAAATTCTTTATAAATTCTTGTCTTGTCTATTGGATGTATGGAGCAGCTCTTGTTTATTTTTGATGTTTAATGTATTCAACTACATAGATATGGATTTTTGTAGCATTTATTCTAATCATCTACTGCAGATCTAAGAAAATTAACAACCGCATTTGATGTTAGGGTTGTTTTTTATGCACAAATAAACTGATCATTTTTTGTACGCTTGCGATTAGAATTCACACTAACAACTGACAACTCCACAAGCTTTTTTTATTACGACTGTTATCGTTTTTCAGATCCCTACATGACTAGCTACTTGAACCACTAGGGTTTTTTTTTAGCTTCTTATTTTGCATTCCTTGATGTTGTTTTTAACCTTTTTTACACTAAAACAGTAAAAATTTTAACTTCTGTGTATTTATGGGCCTTTTGCATAGGTAACAAGTATCAGCCACAACAAAGATGACACTTTTTTCTGAAACCTACAACCGAGATAGCTGGAAGTGCAGGTTGCACTTTTTAGTCCAAAATCTACCACCTCAAACCTCAGGTAGTAGATATCTACCCAAAAACTACGACCTCAACAAAAGCATGTCAGTACCTGCAACCTGCAGTTTTTTGTGGGATTTTTTCTGTAATTTTTAGGGTTTGCTGAGGGCACTTTTCACGGTTGTCTGACCTCTATATTTACCCTTATTTGACCTTTAAATACTTATTTTTACTCATCTAAGTAGGAACCAAGCCCCTTAGGGCTTCAATACACTTCCACCCTTTTAGGAGCTTAGCTGAAGCAGGTGTTATGAAATTTCAATGGTTTTCAACATTTTTTCAGGGTATGAACATTTATTTTCAAATCCATTTCAGATTTATTATTTCTCCATCCAAAACACCTATTTTTATTTTCTTTTTTTCCTCCTTTTAGTGCCCCCTAAATTTCCCTTTAGGTTGTAGCATTTCCCCACCTATTTTTCATCATTTTTCTCTTTAGTTTCTTGATGTTTTCTACACCTCTTTGCAACACATCTAACCTTTACATCCCTATCACTCTTGACCTTATATCTATTGGCCATATTGTGTGTTTTGAGTAGATTAAGCCAACCCTTAGACTTGTTGAGGTGGTAAATCCCCTTTGCGGATAGAGGCGATCGCACTAGCCCTAGAGTGGGTCTAGCAACAATCGAAACACGCAATGATGCAAGAAAGAGAAAGATCATGATAAATAACCTACCTCAAATCCCACGCTGCTATTGTCGAGGAAGAAGAGTTTCTCTTCGTTCCTAGACTGACAGATCATAGTCCTTCCATTTTCCATGTCTGGAGACCTGTACACATGCAGAGAAACAACGACATACAACGTAATACTTAAAGCATGTAAATATATATCATTCAGAGAGGATATAATTCATTGCATTAAATAAAAGAGTAGACACACGAATGGAACCAAAATCAGAGTTGCTTATATTAAAGATGACAAAAAAGGAGATTACAACCAAATGCTTTGACGCTATGATCTTCCTTCGGCGGGGCTTGCAGTGGAGCGTGTCTCAACGAAGCCTATCGGGAATCTAGAAAAATCTCTCTCTCTTATAGGGTTCTCCTTGGCTCTGCTCTGAATATTCGCCCAGCTATAGTTTCCTTACCACAAGTTCAACTAGCTAGCAAATAGAGAGGGTGGGCTTTTATAGAGGGAGGACGAGAGATTAGGCTCCATATAATCATGGGGAAGAGTCCTATCTATTAGGAAGGTTCCATCAGAGGTGGAAAAAAAATTCCTAATCAGGGAGATCCAGAGGCAAACAACCCAAACTCATTTTCGTGATCCATTCTTAGTTTGTTGAAACCAAACTTCCACCTTCTACATTAAAAAAAAATTCCTTAAAAGGTTTGGCGCGGGCATGACACAGGGACAGAGAACCAACTGGTGCGCCCACTATGGTGCATTTTCCCCATTGGCATGAGGGATGAACTGGCTACCCACGCCAATGCCAAAACATGGATTTTTAGGGTTTTCCATAGGAGTTGTTCTTCAGGATAAATCTTTCCCTTATGCAGAAGGATGCCATTAAGGTTTTTTTAGGAAATTTTACTGCTCACAGGTCACGAGAATAGTCCTTCAATGTGTGGGATGAGGGATTGCGGGGATAGTGAAAAAATGTTTTGTAACAAATGCCCCGTAAAGCATGAGGTCTGAGGGAGATGGAGGGGTAAAATTATTTATGATAACACGCCCAACCAAAAACACTGTTGTCGGAAAACCTGTGAATACAAATATAGATGACATCTCTGATGCATGATATGTGGTATGGGCGCAGCCATCCATAATAGAGTGTACAAAAACTGGGATCCAAGGTATGGACACAACCATCAAGTAAATAAGGATCAACAAGTAGAATCTGGTATGGTCACAGCCATCCAATAAAATTAGTCATGTAATAAACGATAATAATCCACAAATAATCCGCAGCCTAGATGTTTATCAGACAAAATCTAGGGTCTTGCGCTACGTCTTGACCTGAAGAAAGTACAAGTTTGAGCATGCAAATATGTGAGCTGAAGTCAAACATGCAAGAACATCGTCTGATTACCAACCAATAATGAATGTGGTTAACAGATGTGAGAGAAATCACCAATAACAACAATGGTTCTCAAGGTACAAGAGGTACAACCCACGGAATGTGAATAGTGATCTGGCGTTGAACACCCGCAGAATCATTCGATCGAAGGCCAATAAGGAAAACCTTATGTCAAATGCGAAGAACCTGCCATTGAGGCATACAAGCTCCAAGGTACCTAAAGGGAGTCTCTAGATCAGTTTCCTGGACAATGAGCTAAAGTTGACAAGAAGTGACCTTGATCGAAGGTGGGCCATAATGTTTCCCACATCATCGACATGTGACAGAGGGACATAATGTTTGTGAATCAAGACCAACAGAGAATCAGAGGAAGGTTGAAAAATGTAGAGGCCAACTTCTCTTGAACATATCAGCGGCTTGAAATTGGATTTGGCAGTATTTGAAATCAAAGGATCTGAGGTCATGGTGACGTGGCAAAGAACAAATGAGCAGTCAAAAGAGATTACGCAAACCCATGGAGGCAAGAAGACAACGATATGAGATGTTTCCAACTCGACACGAATGTAGAGAAGTTCCATGTTCAAGAGCAAGATACTGCCGACACGACTATAATACTAGTTCCATTTCCCCCCACCATTTTTGGCGAGTACCCCAATTATTTGTTGAAAACAAGCTTGAAGGGGATAGCGTGTGCTTGTAATATAAGTTCGTTCTTCAGACAAATCCAACCTAGTACATTTGACGAGCCCTAGGTAGGAGGAACTCGAGTGACATCATTATGACAGAGTCCGATGTCATCAGCCTTTAATGAGTTTGACAAAGGAAGAACTGAGTGTCTTTTCATGTTTAGAGAGTTTGAAAAGACAGCGGAAAAGAAAACTCCAGCAGTCCCTTTTTGTAGATAGTCCCACAGATCCGAAAAGGTATAAAACTATGTCTGACAGAACCTCCTAGTCGCGATAGGCTAGGGTATTCTTTTTTCGTAAATAATCTATCCAAGCTCGAAAAAGGGGTAAAAGTGTACTGGGTAGATGTTGCTTCACAACAAATTTAACGAGCTCAAAACAACAAGCGACTCGGTGATATTTTTAGTTTTAGAGAGTCAGAAAAGAACTGAAAGGTGACTCCAGTAGTGAATTTTTTTTTTTTTTTACCGAGTTCGAAAAAGTATAAAATATAACACGTGTCATCGTCCTAGTCACATGAAAACCTGTCGCTGCACAAAAAGTAAGTGTAAAACCCATTTTTCGACAAAAATATAGTAAAATATTGAAAAAACAAGTCCCAAAACCTAATTTTGATTTTGAAAAGTTATAAATATTACCAATGGTAAGAACATATTTACTTTTTACCTATTTACCTCTTTGTAGAGTGATAGTGAGTCATTTCCATTGCGATCTTGTGGTGACAAGTGAGACAAATCCAGCAGACAAAATCAGATCCTGTCTTCTCCAAGTAAGAGCCGCTTCCATAAGCCATTTTTTAAGCCATATTTCATAGCTTTTAACTGTCATTTGGTGTCCTTGAGGGGAGGAATTGAAAATTTAGGGCCTCTGCAGTTGGTGCAGGTACCCAACATGGACCCGCACCAACCAACCCTTTTTTACACAGGGGCCGTGCCAAGTGGCGCGACTGTTAGCAAAACAGCTGTGCCAACCACGCAACCCAATAATCCATTCAAATTTAACAAAAAATGAGAAAATTAATTATTTTTTTGAGTTCCCAAGGGATGTTACAATGTGTTTGTGACCAAATTGATGCAGGTACACAATAAAAATGGTGATTGAATGTAAGGAACGAGAGCACAATGAGGAAGATGACTCGGAAATGGGGAATGAGCAGTGCATGAACACGCTTCGAAATTGCGGTTTAAATAAATTCTTCTTAACACCATGTCTCTCGGCTCAGCTCAAATTACTACAATATCTGATAAGTATTTGGGATGAGGACGAGGAGAAGTTTAAAATTCGAGATCAAGTACTTGAACTCGAAGTGTCCGATGTATACTTCATCACTGGACTGTCACACAGAGGTCCAGTTCCTATCTTGACTGGCACCAGTCTCTCAGGTGAAAACATGACAATGTTCATGGAAAGAGTGTGTGAAGGGGCATGCAAAGAGTCAGGTAGCAGAAAGGTGGATACTCAGACCATTCCTGATCTAGCACTTAGTGTAGTGCTACATACTATTAGGTGGGCTACAAGGTCACAGGAACCGCTTGAAGATACCAAGACACAACTCTTTCTCGCATCAGAATGCATGAACTCGATAGTATTTAACTGGGCTACAACCGTGACAATGAACATCAAACGGAAACTAAAAAAATGCATAAATACCAAACTAAAACAGTTTGGGTATGGGTCCATCTTGGTATTGTTCTTCCTGGAGCAACTACCTATCTTCCAGGGCTAGGGCGCTATAGTCCTAGATCCACCATTGAGAGAGCCACGAATGGCTCGATGGGTAGTGTTGATGCCCAGAGCAGGGACGACCAACAGATTTCATGGTATCCCGAGTTTTTTGGATGGATCCGACGACAGCTGATCCTTGTAGAGCACTGGCCCTATGATGCCACTAATTACATAGGAGACCCAGACCTTCTGCTCCCGGAAGGAGAGGACTAGGATGAGGAGCTGGGTAAGACTCTTTTTTAATTTTATGAGTCTTATGAACTTTTGGCATACACGCATGTTCTAAAAGCTGATCCTATATGTATGCAGATATTGGCCCAGAGAGGCCCGTCGGATTGTCACTAGTGTCAAGGGGGACCCCTCTCGCTTCTGACCCTCAAGGTGAGGGGGGTGAGGGGAAAGAGCTTGTGCAAAACGTGGAGGGGACTTCTCGTGGAGCTCTGGACTATGTTGATCTTACTGATGTTCCATTGGCTTATCAGAGGCACATCGTAGGGGTGCCGAGTCGACTCCACCGCTTACTGAGGTAGTTGGTGCAGGCAGTGACGTGCTACCATGAGCACCATACTGATTAGCCTCCTAGGATTTTATATGCATATTTTTTGAGAGACATGTTGTCTCTAGATGTAACTAAAACAAACATGTATATTTTTTGTTTTATATGATGCACACGTTGCAAACACTCGACATATATATATACATCTATTTTCTACATGGATCTTGTTTACATATGATGATTTTTTTTATAAATTGCATAAATGTCTATCTAATACCATGTTGGCTATTGCATATGTTAGTGCATTCATTCATCTTGGTATGTGATAATATGTAATGTAATCAAAATTCCTCTCATGGAAATGAATACGTAGATACAGTCTTAAAATGCATGGGTTTCTAACTGAATAATGACCATTGATCTGTAAAACCACAAGTTGTGAATCTAGATGTAAAAGTAACGCACAAATACCGAGGTTAACAACCTCGTTTAATAATTCCAAAATGGCACTATACATCGCGAAATTATTCATAGCAGGTCCTAGACAAACACCTTGTAAATTAACCAACTCACCAACAGGATTGTAAATTACACAGGCTGCCGAAGACTGGTTCTTGGTACTGTGGGAGGCACCATTCGCAAAAATGACATAAGGAGTAACAGAAATCTACACAATCAGGAAGACCCAATCAATAGACAAAAGCTTACAAATCACACCACACCATACATGCACAAAAATGAAAAAAATCACCTATGTACATATACTACGTAAGAATGATTCAAGCATAATATTTCTTCAAGTACAGCCCATTTTTGGTCTGCGCCAAAGGAAGACCTTCATAATCGATCAGCTCAGAAGAGCTATTTTTCAATACACGTTTAACGATATAGGGCCCATGTCACATAGGTTGGAATTTTCCTACCCCAAGCTTATCATGGGCTTGATCATACAAGAGGATGAGGTCCCCTTTGATAAAAGAGCATGGAGAAACCATTTGATCGAAATGAGATTTAACTTTATTTTTCTGTGCCTCGATAACCAAAGCAGCCAAGCAGCGAGTTTCATCCAATATCTCAAGATACAGGAGATGTTCTTCCTCTAAGGAGGTATCCTACAGTAATTCCACAGCCAATTTCAGTGAAGGGATCTCACATTGAACCGGAAGAGTAGCTTCCAAAACATACACCAACTGAAAAGGTGTGAATCTAGTTGCACTCTTCACTAACATTCGGTAGGCCCAGAGAGCTAAAAACAATTGGAGATGCCAATTTGATTTGTGTATACCAATTGTTCATTGAAGCATCATGACAAGCACCTTATTCATGGCTTGAACCTAGCCATTTTCCTGAGGGTAGTATAGCATCGAGCTGTCGTGATGCAAGCCCAACTTTGATGTCAGCTCTGCCATCATGTAGTCTTGAAAATGAGAGCCATGATCGGTGACGATGGCTTGAGGAATGCTGAAACCCGTGATCACATCGTTGAAAATGAATTGTGTAGTTGTCTTACCGTCTGCAGCCAGTGTATTCATCGCTTCGGTCCACTTGTTGAAATAATCCACGGCAACAATGATGTAAGCATGCCCCCCAGCTGAGTGAGGGTTACACATCATAAAATCAATGCCCCATTTGGAAAAAGGGCCTACGGTAATGACATGATGTAATGGGAGAGGCGGCGCATGCATATTTCGTTGGAAAATCTGGCACTCATGACTCTTTTGCACTGCAACAATATAATATTTAAATATAGATGGCCAGAAATAGCCTGCAAAAAAGATCTTCTATGTGGTAGCATAACCAGACATATGACCGCTATAGGCACCACTGTGACAGTCACTCAGAACTTTCTCAGCATCCTCTACGGTTAAACACTGGTGGAGCACAGAATCAACTCTGACACGATATAAGGTATCTCTGACAATGCAATATGGTTGCGACTGATGTCGAACATGAAGTCGAGCATCCTTCGTCAACTCGGACTGGAAGGTAGATGTTTGAAGCTACACGATGATATCACCAGACCATGTATCAAGAGTGCTAATTCAGAAGAGAGTTTCGTTCGGGATGTGATCCTCGGATTGAGATAGAACAGAGTCGGTAGGGAGAGAACAAATGAGATGAACAAAAACCAGCAATTTCTTTGATTTGGCAGTATTAAACTCCAAATCAAACTCTTGGAGGATGATAATCCACTTTGAGTACTTTCCCCCCAGCAATTTTAGAGAAAAAATGTAATTCATGGGGTTCCAATCAGAAATCATGGTTACCGTGTGCAATAGGATGTAATGGCAAAACTGCTGAACGACCTGGACCACAACCAGTGCCAACTTCTCGACGTGGGAATAATGAGTTTTAGTGTCGAGGATATTTTGAGACAGATAATAAACCACATTTTCGTTATCGTCATCGTCATCCTGTACCAAAACCATGGAAATCGTACTGAATGCAACAACAAAATAGAGAGTAAAGTCGCGATGATAATTTGGAGGACGAATTAAAGGAGCATTGACAAGCAACATCTTAAGGTTATCAAAAGATTTCTCAGAAATTTCGTCCCAAATAAGGGAACGTCCTACTTTAAAAGTCACGTGAACACTTTGGATACCTCTGCATAGTTCGTGATAAAGCAACGTAAGAAATTCACTTTCTCCTGAAGACTCTGAAGTTGATGCAGCAAGGATGGGGAGGGGAGATTAACAATAGCCTCAACCTTGAGTGGGTCAAGGTGAATTTCGTCCTTAGAAACAATGAATCCCAAAAGACGACCAGAGTCAACATAGAAGATGCACTTATGAGGATTAAGCCTGATGCTGTAACGTCTGCAGCGGATAAAAATCTAGTGGAGATGTTCTGGATGGTCTTCGCTTAGAGCTGAATGAGCCGAAGATCATCTAGGTATGGCTGAACAACATTACGTATGTCGTGAAAGGCGTAAGAAATGGCACGCTGGAAGGTAGCCCCAACATTTTTTAAGTCGCAAGGGAGCTTCTTATAGGCGAATGTTCCCCACGAACAGATGAAAGCGGTCTTATGTTGAACAGATGGAAGGATATTGATTTGATTATAACTCGAAAAGATGTCCATGAGGGAAAATATCTCACTCCCCACACAATCGTCGATGATTTGATCTATAAGGTGGGTGGGATAGTTGTCCTTAGGGCAAGCTCGATTGACATCTCGATAATCAACAGAGACTCGAATTGTGCCCTGCTTCTTATCCACAGGGACAATATTGGGAACCCAATCTGTCAAAGGGATTGGATATATGAAGCCTGCTTTAAGAATTTTCTCAACTTCAGCTTTTATACCAATGGCTTTCTGAGGATGCACTGGATGCAGACATTGGTGCACTGGCTTCGCAGCGGGATAGGTAGGAATTTTGTTCACGACAATACTCGGATTGATTCCAGGCATCTCTTCATAAGACCATGTGAAAACATCACGGAATTCATAGAAGAGGTTAGTGTACACTTGAATCTCATCGGGAGAACAAGTGACTCCCACATGGATGCTCTCGATGACCCCAGGTTTAACGGAGATGTCGATAGGCATCATTTGGGTAATATTACTCAGATTTCCTTTCAAAAATACTTCATGAGTCAATATTGGTGTTTGGAGAGGTGGAGAGGGAACCTAAGATGAAAAATGCTCAAGACAATTAGGCATTGCCCCCAGGCCAAGCATGAACGAGGAACGATGATGTCCATCGCTCCATAGAAGATCTTTGAGAGACATAGTCTTTGCGATAGCTTCATCAGACGAAAAAAATTATCTGAAAGGATTGGGCGAATCTACATCACCGAGCCAAGGGGATTGATAATAAAATCAAGAGCCATGGTCAAAGGAGCATTATTAGCAAGAGTAGGATCTGATGCGACAATGATCTAACAATAATTGATTTCAACTGGGGTCAGAGGCATCGATTCTCCAGAAGAGGCAACTTGTTCAGGAGAAGGGATGATCGATGGGTCATCTGACCTAGAGACCATATTGACTTGAACAGTGTTTGGTGGTGGAATGGGAAAAATACCCATGAGGACGGGGTCCTTGAAAAGACCAGGTCCTATACAGTCGGGGGGATTAAGGATTTGATCCATCTATGGCACGTTGTTCTTGGAGGATTAGTTGAAGAAAGACAACTAATCGATAGTAATAATCTTACCCTCATGTGGAAAATTCAAAATCCGAAAGAGGGTGGGTGCAATGCACAACATGGCATGGGTCCAACTATGACCAAGCAGAAGATTGTAGTTGAGTTTGGCATCAACAACTTCCACTTTGACGTTGACTCTCTTACCTTGCAATGTAATCAGTAGAAGCATGAGAACACCTAAGGGTTTTGATTCCCTTCCATCGAATGCCTCAAGGGAATTGCGAGATGAAGTGAGGGCTGGAGAACCAATGGCCTTCCAACAAGCAGATGACGTAACGCAGTTAGAGGCACCTTCATCCACAATGCCTCTGTGATTGTTTAGGCCATTGATACCAACTTTTCTAACAAGCGCGATCTGATGCGGAAGTCTAGGGACAAAATTCTCTAGATTGAAGGTGAGAAGGCTAGAATTGGCAGGATCAATTCTGCTGATCATAGATAACAAGGCTTTCCATTGAGACGGAAAACTATGAAGCACTTCCAATGTGGACATCGCATAAGGCGCTTGTGCCAAATCTTCAACAATGTTGTAATGTTGAGCAGCAAGGGTGGTCGGATTATAGGAATACTTTCAGAGAACACATTTGGATGGTGTCCGTATGATGGGTTCAGAACTGTCCCTTTCAATCTCAAGAGGACTAGAGGCAGGTGGGGGAGGAGGGCCATCAATGACTTCCTTCGTAGCTGCCTAGCATGATCCGACATAATCCTTAGATCGAGTGGCAATAGAAACAAGTGCAGTACCATTAATCATGAAAACTTGAGACCCAAACGATGCAGATGGTGAAGGCCGCTCGACCATCTGGGTCTGCTAAGATGGAAAGCGTTCCTTAAGAACTGAAGGAGTCCCTTTAGAGCCCTTTAGAAGTTTACTAACCTCGGATCGTCTCGAAAATCTTTGGTGTAGTGGTATTTATCACAAATGAGGAAAGGGTACTTCGGTTTTCACTGCGAACCATCATCAACACATGGTTTGGATGATTCTGGTTTTGGGGCATCGGATTTGGCTTTTCCTTTTCCCTTATTCTTCCCGTTGGAAGTCTTTTCCGCAGGATTGTCCTGAACGACGTTGACCTCCGCAGTCTTACCAGAATCTGGGGTAGTCCGAGGAGCAGAATTGTTGGAAGAATTCGATTTCTACTTCCCATTGGAAGACTTGCAAGAATTCTGAGAGACAGAACCAATAACACTGTCTACTGATGGAGTAGCTGGCACTTTAGAGGTCCCTGGCCGCGGGGCATCAGTTAAGATGTCATATAACGTGTCGGACTGAGAGTACACTAAATTGAGGTACTGGGCACGAGAAATGGCTTGTTCCTCGGTTACACATGCCCCCATAGCAATGTCTTATGCAACCTTGTTGACAAAGGAGGTAGTGAACCAGTGAGTTAGAAGCTAATCATGAATTTCAAACTTGATCATATGATGACGATGTCTCCACTCATGAATGTGATCTGAAATATGAGTGGCTTTGTCCCGTTTCAGAGATGTTAGGAGATGCGTCCCAACTTCGTAACGAACAGGTAAATGGAAATATGTCACGAACGCCATGGCTAGAGTATTAAAATCTTTAAAAATACCACGGGGCAGCTCTATATACCATTTAGCAGCAACACCGGTGAGAGTGCGCTGGAAAAGATGTAGACGAATTGAGTCATCGATCCAAGAATTCGAAGAACACCACAAGTGGTATGTCATGACATGTGCTTGGGGGTCTTCTCTATATTTACCCTCAAACTTAGGACAATCACCGGGCACCTTCGTCGAAACTGGAGGCCAATATGGATGATGAAGAATCAGATCATTGGTCAATTTGGATACGTCCGGTAACTCCAATGTGGCGAGAAAAGGTAACTGAGGGTTAAAAGGCATGCCAAGTCCCCGATAAGGACTTGTACCTATACTCCATCCTAGTTGAGCATAAACCTGCCCCCATTGGTTCTGTCCAGGAGGATTCTAACCATAGGGGGTATAAGCCAGATAATGAGGTTGATATGGCAGTTGATAACCAGGATACAGGGGTTGATAACTAGGTTACTAAGTCTGATTATACGTGGGCCCTGTTTGAGTAGTGTATGGAGTATAAGTATAGCCTGGATGTTGAGAGTAATGACCAGAACATTGAGGCAGGTTGTAAACCGGTCGAGATTGACTTTGAAGGTAATAGCCACCTTGAGGTCGAACAAGTTGCTGGTAAGTGGGACCCTGCTAAGTCAGATAAGTCGGGCACAGAGGTGGACTCAGCTCTGGCATAGAATAGATCGGTTGTTGAGCAGGGTTAATAGGTTGTGCAGGTTGTCCTGGTTGAACAGGTTGGCCTGATGGAAGGAGTGGGCTAGGTTGTGCCTGATAACCAGCTTGAGCTGTGACAGGACCATAAGATGGCCCTGGCTGTGCAACATTTTGACCAATTGGAAAATGAGGCTGCCGAGGTTGCACCAAAGGTTGAGAAGGATGGGTTTGCCCCAGGACCGTATGGTGGTCCAGGTTGATACCCTAGTTTCCTTGTCGATCCTTGAGATTGCCCTGGTTGGACCACAGGGTGAGGCTGTAGAGGTTGACCTTGAGGGTTGTAAGACTGCCTTGCGGGCCATAAAAAAATCCCTGCTGGCTTGAAGGTTTTCCCTGTAAGGGTTGTACTTGTGGGCCATATACATACCCCAGCTAGGCCGAAGGTTGTCCTTGTGGGCCAGAAGCATATCCTTGCTGAAACAAAGGTTTACCCTGCAAGAGTTTCCCTTTTTGATTAGAAGGTTGCCTAGCCTGGGCAGATAGAAAATCGTTAATACACTGATAAGCCTCAAGAGCAGGAAAATGAAGGGGGTTTCCCTGCTTATCATATTGATATGGAAACATGTAAATCGAGGCACCATATGCTCCATAATAGGAAAAGTAATGACGATTAAGGTCTTGATAGGACTGAACAACCTCGGAGATCTACGGCTATAAAGACAGTCGATACTCCTCGGGAGAAATGTTGTTGGGAATGGCAGAGGCTATATAAACATCTTCAGGAACTGAAAAGATCCTAGTTGACTGAGTAGTGACAACAGGCATTGACGTAGCCACGCAGACAGTAGGTCTAACAGGTGCCGATGTGACGAAATTAGATGCCGTGAGAGGTGTTGATGGCAACATCCCCAATGAGGGAATGGGCAGATTCATCGATGGAGTTGATATTCCCGTAGAGGCAATAACAACCATGACCTGACTTAAAGACCTATATCCAGCTAGGAGCGTAGGACTAGGTGAAGACATGAAAGAAGGTTCGAGGATTTCTTCGGGAAAAAGATGGTAATCTTCACCAGAAGTAGGAATTCCCTCACAAGGAGAAGGACTGGATGAGTCCATATTTGACCCTGCCGTAAGATATTCTAAAAGATGACAGGGGCTAGGAGTTATGACAGTAGCCAAGAAGGGTGATCCCCATGTAAGATGAGGGAAGTGTTCCGCTACTCCAAATCAAAACCAAGCGTTGGACAAGGGCCAATTGAAGTCAACTGGTCCTCCAAAGGGAAGTTCAGATATAAGCAGTCCCCCGTCAGGAAACTCGGATACAACGGGTTGCTGATACTCAGCAGAGGACTGGGAGACCTCTAATGCATTCTCTTTATAAGGACTACCAGTAGATGAAACTGATGGTTCCACCACTGTGACTATAGCAAAAAAGAGGAAGAGATCAAAAACAAAGATGCACGGGAGAAAACCAAGGCAAACAAAAACAGGCTGAAAAATCAATCTCTTAATGGGTGTGTGATCATAGGTGATTAATTTTACCACATTGAAACTGGAAATTTTACCGTTTCATGTTTTAAGAGTCTAGAAATGAGTAAAATATGACTTTCTCACTTTCAGTTTGGAAACAAGCGTGAAAGGACAAGCGCTTGATGATCTTTTCAAGTTTAAGGAGTCAGTAAAGATCAAAATGACTACTCTGGTAATCTAGGTAGATGGGTGTACCAGATATCCATGAACTACCATATACACCTTGGTAAAAAATGAAAGAGAAATCAACCAAGGACTTGACGTACGTGAAGGTAATCTCCCCGAATGTTGTGTCTGGTGTATCATGGATAAAAGGCGACAGACTCAGCTTCTTACAAATAAAGGTTTGCAACCTAATGGGGTCTCCCTCTATATACGTGATAGTACGAGGAGCACAAGTCCATACTAGCGCTGTCTGTAGCCAGATGGCGAGCGACGGCTGCTAGGCTTAAAGACACCGAAACACGTCTCTACCTTAGACTACTAGATATTTCGTTAATGTTTCAATGTTACCTTAGGTTAATTTAGTAAATTTTAAAGTTGATCTTCAATTTACGTTTCAATTTCAAGGCCCTATCGAATGTTGGATCTCATAAAACCTCTAGATGCAAACTACATGCCACAAAATATCATTTTCTTCAATGAAGAGCTTTCTACAGGAGAGTTGAGAGCTTTCAAATGACCACAAAATGAACACACAAAAACATCCACTACTATTTCCAATGCAAGCTAATGAAACTAGAAAACTTCTCTCTAGAGTTATATAACACTAGTAATGTGAAAGAGCTTTCAATTTTCACTACGCCAATCCAAATGCAGAAGATCTTGTCTTTGTTTTTTTCAATATGTTAGAGAAAATGCACTAAATGAATGAAAAAATAATGATAACACCAATTCAAGAAATGACAAAGAGAGATCTAAAACAAACAAGTTCACTCATTCCAAACGCACACAATCAAGACTCAAACTAATGACGAAATCCATCAAAGCGAAGAATAATCTTGAAAGAGACCCAATCAAACCAAGTAATCTAGACTTGGAGTAACACAAAGAGAAACTAAACAAAAGAGAGGACAATCACTCAATTAACACAATGATCCAATGGAATCCAGCAAGAGGAATGTAAAGAAGCAAAAACAAAGTTGACTGGGAAAGAAAAGACCCAAAACTCCCATGGGAGGCTCAGCACATTGAAGCACCTAGAAGCCCTAGGGCTAGAATGCAAAAATGATAGAAAAAGGCGAACAACCAGAGGACAGGGGCTAAACACAGTAAAAAATGACTTCAAAGCACTCAAGCAATCATAAAATATGAACCAGGACCAAAAGCCAACCTCAGAAATCCCACAAACGGGAAAACCCTAATACCAAGTAGGGTTGGCGTGCCTGTTTGGCTGTAATCTGCACCAAACAGGGGTTGGTGCGGGTGCCTAACTAGAAACAAGTGCCCGTTAGCGTGACTGTCAGGAGAAAAACTGCGCCATGCCAGTTTACCCTAGTAAGATGATAAAAAGGGACAAACTAAGACTAGGCTTGGTTTTCTGGGGGCTAAACAAGGTCTTAACACAATGGAAGGTGAACCATAAAAGAAAATAAGTCAATCAAAAGCCAAAAAACAACCCAAAGGAGGGAGGAGTAACTCCCACTAATCCCTAGCGGAGTTGCCAAATTTTTGAGGCGGTAAATCCCCTCTGTGGACAGAGGCGATCCCACTAGCCCTAGAGTGGTTCTAGCAACAATCGAAACACGCAATGTTGTTGGTTACTAGTTACAAGAAAGTCAAAGATAATGATAAGTAACCTACCTCAAATCCCACACTGTTGTTGTTGAGGAAGAAGCGATGCTCTTCGTCCCTAGCCTGACATATCACAATCCTAACATTTGCCACGTCCGGACACCTGTACACATGCATAGGAACGACAACATACAATGTAATACTCAAAGCATGTAACTATATATCAGTCAGAGAACATATAATTCGTTGCATTACATAAAAGAGTAGACAAACAAATGGAACCAAAATCAAAGTCGCTTATATTAAAGATGAAAAAAATGGAGATTACAACCAAATGATCTGACGCTATGATCTTCCATCGGTGAGGCTTGCAATGGAGCGTGTCTCAATGAAGCCTATCGGGAATCTGTACAAATCTCTCTCTTATGGGGTTCTCCTCGGCTCTGCTCTCAGTAGTCACCCAACTATAGTTTCCTTCCCACAAGTTCAACTAGCTAGAAAATAGAGAGGGCGGGCTTTTATAGAGGGAGGAGGAGAGGTTAGGCTGCCTATAATCATGGGGAAGAGTCCTATCTCTTAGGAAGGTTCCATGAGAGGTGGAAAACGACTTCCTAATCTGGGAGATTCAGAGGCAAACAACCCAAACTCATTTTGGTGATTCGTTCTGAGTTTGTTAAAACCAAAATTCTGCCTTCTATATTAAAAAAACATTCCTTAAAAGGCTTGGCATGGGCATGACATAGGGACAGAGCACCAACTGGCGCACCCACTATGGTGCATTTTCCCCATTAGCACGAGGGATGAACTGGCTACTTGCACCAATGCCAAAACATGGATTTTTAGGGTTTTCCAGAGGAATTGTTCTTGAGGAGAATTCTTGTCCTTATGCAGAAGGATGCCATTAAGGTGTTTTCAGGACATTTTATTGCTCACAGGTCATGGGAATAGTCCTCCAATGTACGAGACGAGGGATTGTAGGGATAGTGACAAAATTCTGTGTAATAAGACTATTTGATGGGAAACCCTCCTTTTTGGGTTTAAATTTATGCATATTTAGTTGTTTATTTTACTGTCTCTTTCAGTTTTATTTACTGTCACTTTTAATTTTATTTACAGTTATACATCATATTTTTTCTTTTATCTATACACACATCTGCGCTTAATTAGAATTAACACATTTATCACACACACACACCTAAAGTGAAGAGTGTCTGGTTCGCACTGCCCTGCCAAGACTAAAACATTGTAATCAATTAATAAATATAAACCTCTGTGACCTTGTTTACCTCTCTTCCTTATTGGGTTCCATGTATCTTTTTCATCATTTCACCCCCAAGGTATTTATCCTAGAGTCTCGAAGGCCTTCATGCTTAGTTTTCGTTAGGGTCAAAGTTAGTCCTCTGCTGAGTCCCCATTCTAACTCTAATTCCAGTTCATCGGGTTCTCCTTCTATATCTATTCCTAGTTCTCCTCCACCTTTCACCTTCATTATGTCTGGTGCAGAACCTACAATTGGTGGGGGCCCCGACTCTCATGTTGGAGTCGCTACTAGTGGAGCCATGATAGGAACGATCCCAACTACTCCCTTGATTCGTTACATGGAAATCCTAACCCTAACCAAGTTCAGATAGTTGATTAATGACCCTATACACCATGATCCAACTTGGCCTGCTATGCCAACCAAACTTCCTTCAGACATCCTTAAGTTTGAAGGAAGTGCTGGAGAGGATCCTACCAACCCTATTCGTTCTTTCTGCATGTGGTGTTTTTCAAACTCTATCACTGATGAATATATTTGTATTTGATTATTCTAGCCTACACATACTGGAGAAGTGTCCAAGTGGTATGTCGACCAGGCTCCTACCTCTCATGCTACTTTTGTGACCCTTGCAAAGGATTTTTTGTCTGACTTCCAGCTTCCCCTTTCCTATGACACTGGTTCCAAACTTTGGACCGTTTTCCATCAAATTTCTGCCACCCACCTACCTGACCATGCTCAAGAATGGCGCAGAAGGAAGAGCTTATGTCGAGCTCTAGTTTTTGAAGACCGTGTCTACGTGGACCAGTTTCATAGATCCCTTTTTCCCTCTATTTGTAAATATGTCGCATCTTAGTTTCCTCAAATTGAGGAAGAACCCCACCAAGTTTCATTTAAATATGAATGTATCTACACACAATCTAGTTATGTTTATACTGTCTTACCTGATCTCCTAGACCTGGTGGTGGCAATGCATTGGGGGCATATCATGCCTCCAATGGTATCATTGGATCCCTTTCACATCCGTACACTCATTCTCCTATGATTTATGGTTTCCGTTAGGGAGGGGCTAGCTCCTATAGAAATTTCCCCCCTCTCAGTAGCATGTATCCAGGACACAGAATGCCTCATGCCTTTGCCCAACTTCATCCTCTGATGCAAGGGACTACTATTTATCAACCTGTTTACCCCAATGCTTCTCAACCTATTTACTATCCGTATCCACAACCGGGTGCTCTAGCTCCTCCAACACAAGCACCTCATCCTCCCATGCCTTCTGAAGCTCTGCAGTAGTAGCCACCCCCCCTTAGGGTCAGGTGTATGCACAAAAAAGTGCAACTAATCCTCCCACTTCCAAAAATAAGAGGAAAGTAAAAAATAATCAACCCAAACAAGGTAATCAAGGAAACAATCCCAAAGGGAATACATCTAGCATTGCAACTCAACAACAAGCAAATCAACCTAAGCAGAACATGTCTCTTTGTAGGACTAAGCTTTGTTCTTGTTGCGTTGTCCAAGGTCATTATACCCGTGATTGTCCCCGTTTACCTCAAATGTGTCAACCGTGGGAAGCTCAAGCAACATCTTGAGGAAAACAAGCCTCTGCTTTAGTTCCTCCTAATGTTGCATCTAGTCAATAGGTTGTGTTTACCAATCCTTTGCCCCAACAAGGATATGTGGCTACCCAACCCCCTGAAGGTCAGGCGGAAACTCAACCTCCTCAATCTGGTACCTCTTATTACTAGATCCTTATGATGCAATATTACCAGGAAAACACTGTCTATCTCAACCTTCAGACTCTATCACGCCAGTACACAAAGGCTCCCGCTACGTCTGCAACTGAACCTCACTACTTACGTACTACATAGCCAATTTAAACACCCAATAGTCCTTTACAGATCCCTCAACCTAAGGTAGAGGTACATAATAATATCCCCGAGGGACAATTATGATGAAATGTTGCTTCTAGTAAAGCCTCCCACACCTATAGTATAGTAGACGACTTCACGCAATCCCTTGGCGCCATGTCAACATTGGAATTCCTCGAGTCATTCCCTTCAAAAATTAAATATCTACTAACTTCCATGGGCTTTGTGGATCCTCTAGATGTTTTTTTTATTGTCTTTGATGTTGAGAAGTCATAGCATACACCCCTACTTGCATTTTTCGCCTTCGAAATACATCTCAACATTCGGAATGCCAACGTCTCCCGATATATCATTGACGATGAGGCATCCACCTGCATGATGTCTGCATCTATTTGGAAAAATCTTGGATCACCTGAGTTAGGCCCTTCCACTATCACCCTTAATGCAAGGGATGTCCACTCTTCCTATCCCCTTGGCATGTTCTGCAACTGTCCTATTACTCTTGCAGGAAATGTTTTTTCTGTTGACATTGAGGTCATTGATGCCCCCTTAGACTACAACATTCTCTTGGGTCGTAGCTACACTTATGCGATGTATGTTGTCGCATCTGCGGTTCACCATAATATGTGCTTTCCTCACAACAAAAATATCATCACTATCGATTCGATGACAGAATACGAACCGAAGTTTGAGACCTCTCCAGAGTCCATTATTTCTTCGGTGGCGAATAAACAAACAGTTGATGCTCCTACCAATGTCTCACCCAGAGTCTATAAAGATTCATCTTTGATTGGATCATTCCCTCATCTCCCCCCTCTTATCCTTGACCCTATCTCGTCTAATGTTTGCATGTTGTAATCATCTCGGTCTGACCTTAAACGATGTGGTTTGACTAGTCAACAGCCTAGCCCTTTGCAACCTTCTCCTAGTACCTAGAATCATCCTTCGGGACCTCCTCCTCAAGGCCCTTCATCTGTAGATGGTCTCCTTGATCCTATTTTTCATCATCGAATGGCTCCCCCTAGCCTTAACTATCTAGGAGATATTCTGCCTAGCCATTACCCCTCCGGTCAGATATCATTTCTTATCCCCCCTTCCAGAGTATTTTAGGTAGCTGTTATGGCTACCTTGACCCTTTCGAATATGACCCTTGGGATCCAAGTATGGTACATTGATCCCCCAGCCAATACCCCTCCTAGTCAACTCAAACCTTACACTTCTTTGACCCCGGTCAAATTGGTCGCTATGACCCCTCCCTTCGCTTTTGTGCCTTAGCCACCTCAACAAGATTCTACTCCTCTTGTGAAAGCCTCGGGTGAGGGGGAAAATCTCGCAAAAAGGCACCTAAAGAAATGGTTGCCCAGGAAACACATGCTCCTCCTAAGCCTCCAAAGTGTAGACCTCCATGTGCTTTGTGTGATGTTATCATTGATGCTACCCACAATTGTCTCAAATTGCCTCGTCTCAAACCCATGGTCAACGAATCATTTTCTGAGTCTGATATCCTAGGAGTCCATGTTAATTTACCAGCTTCAGCCAATAAATTCAATACTTTGCACTCAAATGAACCTTATGATTTTTGTGATTTCCATGAACACTATACTCACCTTTATCCCCACCTCGATGGTTTTCGCACCTCCTTGGAAGCGACCAATTTGAAACCGAGTGCAAGGAGTCCATTTCTCCATTACTTGCGAGTTTCTCTTTAGCAGAACTAGAGGACACATCCACTCCCATTGGCATACCCCCTCTTCATTTCAAGATGATGAAGTCTTCGACCACTATCCTGTACATGTCATATTCTATGAGATCCACGGTGGAAGACCCCTTTGGGGCATCCCCTGCTGCTTGGCTTCACCTCCCTTCAACGATCATCTTGGGCTCAACATCAGTAGATTCTTCATATACTTATTCTTCACTCATCCTCAGTGATGATGCGCACGTGAAACTCATTCCTCATAATAATGATTCAAGTAGATTCAGTGCATCACATGGTATTTCTTCCACCAGTCACCCCATATTCTATTGTGATGACGACATTATGTAAGAAATCACCACCCATGACTTTGTCTATCCCCCCTTACATTGAAACCATGCATTCAAAACACATACACCTTGTGGCCATTACATTGACACCCAATGTTTGGGTAAGGGGGCACCCATATTTCAGAGTCCACAACAAGAAATTGTCCACAATCCTCCTATTGCATATGGCAGTGTCGACTCTAGTACCATTATTATTCCCCATTTAGGAGAACCTCTAGAGTTCCATATCACTTCAAATAACTCTAAGGATGATCCACTTCATCATTCCTTGATCTTACATCAACAACCCATTCCCTTAGAAATTGTTGTTGACCAGCCTCTATATTTTCTTAGTAAGCACCAATTCATTATCTCCAAAGACACTCTTTGGTATAGTGACACCATATATGGAACTCCATAAACTTCTCTAGCTAGGGGCATCATTCCCACCTCTACATACCAGATTAATCTCCTCCATCACATATTCTTGGGGAAGTATCCCATGCTTGGGGGCATGATGACACCCCTAGCAATATTCTCATATGATTACCATAAGTCTCAGCCTAGAGCCCATCAATGTAGGTATGGTCGTTTTTCCTCCGATTCCTTGGATAGTTGGACCTACCGGCCTCTTCGACGAGCCATATATCGTAGATGTTTGATACCCTATATTAAAATATTCTAATTTTTGTGATACCATGTTTACCACTTGGTCCTCATGTTTACTTGGTGGGAGGGGATGATTCTACACCTTCTTTAGCAGTCCATTCTGGTATTTTTTTCTTACCTTGATTCTTCACTAGGAGAATCCTTCCAAGAAGCATGAAGGCCACCTTTAGAAAAGTAAGGTCACCTACCTTAAAGTTGTGGATCTTGATTCTAATGGTCGGTTTGTCTACTACAATCACCATAAGATTTATGGCCTTTTCCTCCTCTCCACATTCACCACAACTGCACTTGCAAATGAATCAAATTGGATGGAAATTGCCTTACTAAAAGAAAACCCCCAATTTTTCTTTCGCCAATTACGACCAAACCATAGCTTGGTTTGATGCACTATCAACACTCTTGGAAATCTCTCACTGAGCTCTCAAATGCATATGCTTTCATTTTTTTCATTTTCATACTTCACCCGGAAGCCTTTTTTCCACAAAGGGGCACTTCGCCACTTATCAAAATCGAATTTCCCCACTTGCACCACTTGTACTTGGGGCACCACTTTTCCTTCATACTTTTTGATTCTCGTGTTGAATTTCTTCATGAGTAACCATATTTTACTCATCCTTTTGTGGTCCCCACCAGGCCTATTCTGTGTGGCAGCATCATCAATTCACCCTTGTTTAGAGCATCCGAGTTGAGTCATCATCACATCCATGGAGTCTGTCTTGAGTTCCTTTTGTCTCCCGTCACAGTATTTGATCCTTCATTTCTTTGTACCTCTCTCATGTCACACATTTTGGCCTTTAGTCATAATTTCCCCTATCCCCTCTGAAGTCAAGTCAGTAGTTGACATGTAATTCATGCCCTTTACTCTCTAACAAGGGAAGTCGTCAACCCGCTACTCAATACCCCCAATTCCACCATCATCCTTTGTGTTAGTCTACCAATCGCTCTCCTATTATCCATCGTGCCTTAGTTGAGGATCCCTTATTGCCTTACCTTTGGCAGACCTCCTTCTGTTGACATCAACATATTTATTCCACAAGATAGGTCTAGAGTGCAGCGTACCTTCATTTCAGCTTCCACTCTTGTTGAGTGCCTCGGATCAGGAAAAGGGACCCTTTATTTCCGTTTGACTTGATTATTTCTTAGTTCCATCTCCTCATGGCATGATCGAGATCTGTCTACTTGATGTTTCATTGATGCAACAAATTGTACCAGTGATTACCAAGTGTGTGTGATATGTTTCAGACCTCATGAGGGGGTGGCCCTTCAGGTAGCCCCCAACTAACCCAGATGACCTCTTTACTACAGTCTTGGATACAAGTTTGCAGATTCGATGGTTCTGGCCTTAGCCGCTTGCAGCACCTTCTTAGTTTGCATGTATCATTCCAATTTTTAGAGCCCTTTTCTATTTTACAGGACCTCTTTGGTTTTTATTATATCTCATGTACTCATATATTTTTGAATAAGTGCTAACTGTTTTCCCAGGCACAATATGTATGTGGGATCCATTATGTTTTTTATCTGGCCCATGTTTATGCTAGCATGTACTATATAGATCAGTCCCATGTTTGTTGGGTACACCATTATTCTTTATACTTTGTCATCTCAGTGGGAATAGGTAAGCCTCCCCTGCCTTATTGAGATTAGGTACTCACTCATTAGAGGTACTTGTCACACCTATAAGTCTCGCCTATTCAGGGTCTTGTACTCTTTCACTTCAGTCCGTCTTATATTTTTCTCTCTCTGACTCCCCTTCGGGGTCTAGTGATTGTGTTCTTACAACGTACTTCGGTCATACGATTAGCTCCTAACATTCGCACGTTGGGGGGAAATCTGTTAAACCAATTATTGGTCATCTAACCTGTTACTATTATATGGAAAAAAATACACCATGTAAGACCAATTTTATCATAGTAAAATTGCTTTCACTATGAGAAATAATTTAATAACCCATAGTTTATTAAATTATTTTTGGTCTGAACAGGAATCCCCATTAGGAATCATTAAATAAATCCTTATTTTTTTTATTTTTCTCTAGTGATAATTAACTAAACCATTGTTTAATTAATATTCTTGGTCATATTTAACCCAAAACATGAGAATTAGTTAGATAATTATTATTTATCCTATTATTCTATAGGAATAATTATTTAAATCATTATTTAATAATATTCCTTGTTAAATTTGACTAAATCATTTTTAAATAATTAAATAAATCATTATTTATTTAATTATTCCTTAACCTCATCCTTGAAATAGTAAATGGATTTATGTTTGGACATTCAGTTCAACTCTCCCCATGTCTTTCGCCACATGGACTAACTGCCTCTCATGGACCCTAACTCTAATGATTGTAGAGGAGGCTAACACCTGTGGGTTTTGGTCCAACAAGTGGTATGAGAGACACAGGTCTCGAGTTCGAAACTCACTCGGATTGCGTTGGGGGCAATATTGTTGGACATTGGGTTCAACGCTCCCCGTGTGTTTCGCAACATGGACTAATTGCCTGTCATGGATAATAACTCTGGCGATTGTAGTAGAGACTAATGCCTGCAAGTTTTGATCTAATGGAAATCATGATTCTAACATTTTAACCTATTTTAAATTCCTTTTTCCTCCACCAAAAATAATAAAATATTTCAAGTAAGTTGGGTCTAGATTTGGTTAATAATATTTTAACTGTGCACCAATATGTAGACTAACTCAATATTTTTTTATAAATAGAACAATTTTTCCATTCATTCAATACCTTTTTTATCACCTTTTGATCTATACTTTTGATCTAACTTTGATCCTCCATTATTGTCATATTTTTTCTATTTTCTCTTGTGAGCTCCCCCTTAGTTCTATTTTTTTCTGAGTTTTTTGCACCATCAAGAGAGAGAGTTCTTGGATATGAAGCGCCGAGGACATACAAAAACCCATCCCATTCAGGGGGACTGGTAACATATTTTTGTGTTCCATTCCCAAGTGTCATAATACAAAAATTTCTTTATAAATTCTTGTCTTCTCTATTGGATGTATGGAGCAACTCTTTTTTATTTTCGTTGTTTAATGTCTTTGACTCCATAGACCTAGATTTTTGTAGCATTTATTTTGATCACCTACTCTAGATATAATGAAATTGAAAACCACATTTGATGTTATATTTGTTTGTTATGCAAACTAAAGTGATTTTTTTTTGTACGCTTTCGATTATAATTCACTCTAACACAAGAACTAACCCAATCAAGTGGTACACTGCTATCATTTTCTAAACCTATAGCTTTTTTAATGCTATCTCTTATTGAAGGACTTTTGGATTTGGCTATTTGAACCATATGCACTTTGTTTGGAGTGAACCTACAAAGAGGCTCTCTGTCATCTCCACTATTGAGAAATATATGGCAAAAATAAGAGGTGATTTATTTAGAAATGATAGCTGCTTGTGAAGTATTTTTAATTTTCTTAAATAGTTTCTTCTTAACTTGATTATTATTATGTTTTATTCTTCAACAAACAAATACCAAATCATAAAGAACAATGATACAAAGGATACAAGTTTTAGGAGATCATCTAGGGCCAAAACCTATCCAACTTGAGAGGAAAATTGATAAAAGTTATTCTTACTATAGAATCTTCAAGTGATGAATTCCAAGACTAAGACCCTTGACCTAACAACCTCTCCCATACCAATTCAAAATACTTCTTCAAACAGTTCTTCTTCCATGACTCACTGCTTAGTTGAACTACTTGCTTCACCTTAAATCTCAACTTCCCTTCTTCTTCCTCCTGACTCAGACTTGCAACTCTAGGACTCTCTGCAAACACTAGTTTCAATACGTGAGAGGTATAAATAATGATCTTATCCCTTGTTTCCGTTCACTTAGTTGGATTCATCTTCTTCTTCAATTCAGATTTGTAAATTGACTTCCTTTGTTCCTTAATTTGGCCTCCTAAGACGGCTGTGATAACTTCAACTAATCTTCCTAGCACGTGTGAAAGGAATTTTCCCTAAAATAGATCAAAATTATTTCAACTTATTTTCTACCTTTCTGCACTTGATGAGAGGATTATTTTCTTAAGTTCCTCACACTAGCTCTCCTATTTCAAATGATTGAATGTGTGGTTTTCAATTCAGTCTGAGTCCTACTTTATATAGTAGTTTTCCCATGAAATAAGTTGAATTGTGCTAGTGTGTATGCAAACATCCTCTTCTAGAATGTTATTAATCTCGTTTGGAAGGCCGACCTGATGGAGTAGTTGTTACAATGTCATGGAGGGTTTACAACTCAAATAAATTCTCTTTCTATAATATGTAACATGCCCAAATGGGTCTTAAACACATGAAATAGAATCAATTGACTTTATGAATGAATGACCAATCGTTATAGCTCAAAATGGGAGCTTCAGCTATAAATAAAATTCCTTGACAATGAAATCCATGCCTCAAGCATAAAAAATAAATTTATTTTTCTTATTTTCATTAATTACATAAAACCATAATTAAATATCAGAAATATATTTTCCCCAAAATAGATTAGAATTATTTCAACTTCTTTTCCGCCTTTCTTTTCTTGACGAGAGGCTTCTTCTCTTGATTTTATCGCACTAGCTCTTCTATTTTAGATTCTTGAATCTGTGTTTTTCAAGTGAGGTTGAGTCCTACTTTGTACATGCCATTAACTCCATTGAATTTATGACTTAATAACCAATCCTAATATCCAAAATGGGAGATTAATCTATAAATAAGATTCCTTAAGCATGAAACCCATGCCTCAATCATAAAAAAATAGTTTCATTTTTCTTCTATTCATTAATTACATAAAATCATAAGTATACATGTCATTATGAATACCCAACCTAGTTACTTGTTTCAACATCCGCTGCTTGATATCTCAGCATGAACCAATTTTCTAGTGGTAATAACTTTTCTCTTTCTTTGAATAGTGGATGAACTTGCATCGGTATCATGCGTGTAAGTTTCATATTGTTGTGCAGGATTTATGCCTACTTTCTTGTACTTTTCATCCATGTTAACATTGGTTTCTTGAGTCATTTTTTTAGTATCCATTACTTATTCTTGATTTTGAGTTCTTTGTAACACTTGTAAATGATTTTTTTTGGAAACAAATTTTGAATTAGACAAACATTAAAACAAAATATTTTCTTTAACATTATGCGACACAAAAAATGAATTTGTACTTTGTTCAGATTCAATTTAGGTCAATAGGGTAAGTTGTCAAAGACATGACATCACAATGAATCTATTATTGCTGGAAAGTTTGACTAACTGTAAATCTAATTCATTTAAAATAAGATTAGCTTACATGAATATATAATATGTTTTATATTAGTGAGAAATAAAATAGAGAATTGATTTTTTGAGATTTTTTGTAGTTCCTATGTTCATTAGACACTTAAAGAGACAATATAAATCCCTATACAATTGTTTAAAGAAATAAAGATATAGAAGAGAAGGATGGGAAAGAAGCTGTGAAGTTGAGGCAATGAATTTTTGAATAATATTAAAACCACACAATCTCAAGAAAGTATTTTCTTCGCACAATTTCAATCACTCATTCGATACAAAATTCACCAATCGGCTACTACAAATCTTGTTTCTTCTTTTATTTTCCACTGAAAGATTCACATATCATTGATACAAATACGATCATTGAAATATCTCATCTATATAAGAAAATTATTTAATTGTATGAGTGAAAAAAAAATTATTCCGTTTCTCTTCTACCCATTTTTGTTAACTTAGTAATCCTCTGATCTAGTCACAATCACCATTTGCTACTATTTCTCATGTGAAAACTATCACATATGATACTCTCAATAAATAGTAATTAAATATATCAAAGCCAATGTTTATGGGAATTAGTGGAGGTAAATCTCAAAGTTCCAAAGCCATCTTGTCCATTTAATTAACATTTTTCTCTTTCCTTATATCATTGATGTATGTGTCACACGAGAAAAAAATTTCCGATATAAATTCATTATGTAAAATAGCTTAAAAATTGTCAATAATAATTATAAATAGAAAATTGTGTAAGGACAATAAAAAATAAATATTATATGCATACATGTTGAACTACCTCTACTATGAATATACTTAGTGTTTGAGCTAGTCCAACCACTATGTCGACATTGATTCATTTTATTTGAAATCATAGTACGAAAAATGATAAAGTAAATATGATTTACAAATAACCTCCCACACGATTTTGAAGACTGTGGTACAAACCCAATTGTCACAATGGATTCTAGACGGTTGCACCCAGTAAGCAACATAAAATATCTTTCGGCATATTATGTATCTTCTTACACATTCCCCTCAAAAGTTTTTTTTGCATAACTATATTCCTCATTACATTACATATTAATAAATTAGTATTTTTTTTCACTTATTAAACTTTATACAATGAAAATTTTTTGTTTATGTGTATATCAGACAAAGATACTCATGATATATAAAAGTAAATATTGTGATTTTTAAAAATGGAAACTATCTTCGCATCCATGATTTCTTACAAAAATATTTTCCAACTAATTTTACCAATCAGGCTTGACCTATGGCTTAATAAATTGCGACCCAGGAGAATATAAGCCATCAAAATCACCCAAGGATCACACCTAGCCTAGGCACACAAACACTAAGCTAATCACGTTTAACTTGTGTCCTCCCCCTAGCTCGAGCATAACAGCCTACGTGAGGTTTGATCTTGGGTCACCCTTCTGACAAGGCCCATCATCAACCATTTGTGCTAGTGCAAATTGACATTTTATTCCAATAACTTTATGTTCAATGTGTTTGTCTATCTGTCTAAAGTCAAAGAATTTTGGAACACATTGCATTTGTCAATTTTCTACTACAAATCTTATCGTTATTATTCTCCTTCATTGCTTGTATCACATCCTATATATATGCACTCGATTAGTAGAAGCTCGATATGGAAAAAAATAAAATGAGTTGATTATATTAGCACAAATAACCTTTTTCTATTATATATATATATATATATATATATATATGTATAATTAGTAACTATTAATATTTGGAGCGTGAGAAGTGTTACACAAAACAATCTCAATAAATATCAATTGAAAATACCAAAGTGGAAATTTAAAAGTAGTGGAAATAAATATCTAAATTCCAAAACCATCTTGTTCTTTTACTTCAAAACCTATACAACTTTAATACCATCGATACACATGTAGTAAGTGGCAAAAATTTATGAACTAAAATAAATATGAATTCACTGTCATCATGACAATTGTTGTACAAATTTTTAATACAACAACACATAAATATTGTGTGTAGATATAATCAGCGAGCTCTACCACAAAATGATTTCATGGTTGTGTTGGTGTTTTCTACGTGTCATCATCTCATGTTCTTCCAATTTTATTTGATAAATACTCGATGCAGAGTGCACAATGGGTTTCTTATGTGTTGATTAGCCAAAAAGATACCTAGATGATTTACATTGATTTTTTAAATGCTGAGTGAAAATTTTTGTTGCACACTATTGCTTTGTTTACAACTACTAATCATTACACAATGTGTTAAATTAAATGCTATAAAGCACTTGAAAAATGTCCTAATTACATGTCCATGAGGTACTACTTCCACTATCACATCCCTTGTATTATGCCTATACACATTTAAGAATTATATTTAGATTTAGATACAATGTAGATTTTGTTGGTCGTAGAAGTAAGCCTTAATTAATTTTCTAATAGATGTTAATGTGTACTGAAAAACAATTATTGATTTTATGTGACATTTCACATGTGTCAAAAAATCATGAAAATTAATCTCTACAACATCAATTTATGGTGACGATAAATGTGTGCAAAGATGTGAAATGCACAAGATAAATATTCTTCTATACATAATCCTTTTCGACATACTCATTATTCCACACACTGAAAACAATTTACCTTTCACATTAAAATGGTAGTGTCCATTTAATCATTATTTTGTAATGTTCCTGTATAAAATAATACTTCATCTTATATTGGAGTTTGATGTATATAGAAATAATTAGTGTTATGTTTTCATTGTGCAAAATGGATAGGTGACAAAGAAGCTTTCATTGTGTGGAGTATGGAACAAACATGATGAATGAATTCTCCAATTTCCGTAGTCCATACAACGAAATTAAATTAATTGAAAACAAAGGATTTAAATATTTAACATTACCTTAATTTTAAAAGATTTAAACATATAACTACCACATTTCCATAGTAAAAATAATAAAAATTTCCCTACATTATATGTTTTCATTGCATTTTTTATTGACTAGTGAGGTAGCTGTACTAATGGATACTAAGTGCCTTGTAGTTAGTTCAACAACCAATATTGAAAATTTATTTATGGCTTGTATTATGAAACCAACTCCAAAAATAGGAGAAGAGAGAGATCAACGCCTTATAAATAAGCCTCCTCGAGGGGGCAACCTCCTTTACATTACATAAATGAAAAATTCTTGGATGATACAAATGAAAAAACCTCCTGTCTATATATCAAAGTCCATGGGGTCATGATATAATCATAGCCTACCTAACAATAATAATATAAGGGCATAATGATAACAATACCGAGGTTATAGGGGTACAACAATAACAATAAGGGGGCTACACTAAAATAAGGGACTACACTAGTAATATAGGGATGCAAGATGCCCCTCCCCTTAAAAAAAGTGTTGTCCTTAATTCTTGAGTAACACTGGATGCTTTTGTAAAATATTCTCATCCTCCCATGTTGAATTTTCAGTGGGTAAGTTCTTCGACTTGATGATATACTCTAAAATTGAACGATTTTGTAGCTGTTGAGCTCTTGTTCCTATCAGTGCTTCAGGTTCTAATATGATTCTTCCTTCCTCTTCAAGCTTTGGAAATATTGTTTGAACTAGAAGTTTTTTACCTATAACCTTCTTTAAGCATGAAACATGAAAAACTGGATGCACTCAAGAAGAAGAAGGAAACTCCAATTTGTATGCCATAGTACCAATCTTTTGCAACACCTTGTAAGAACCGTAGTACTTTAGCGATAATTTATTATCCTTCTTAGCTTGGTTGAGGGACATTTGTTTTTATGGTTGTAGCCATAAAAATACTGAGTCTCCTACACCAAAAATTCTCTCGCTGTGATGCTAATCTTCCTATTTTTTCATTCGATTTTGTACCAAATTTAGATTATCCTTTAAGAGTTGGAGAACCTATTGTTGATGCTTGATGTGATCTTCCACTGCTTGAACCTTATAATTTTATCTTAAATATGATGTGATGGATGATGGATGATATCCATAAAGTTCCATAAATGGGGTAATATTTGTTGTAGTGCAGAAGGAAGTGTTATATCCAAACACGTGCGCCATGATCCATCCTTATTGTGAACCAATACTACTGGAGCAGAGAAAGAACTTTGACTAGGTTGAATTATACCAGCCTCTAACATTTCTGCAATCATACATTCAATTTTTCTCTTTTGGACATAAAGATATCTATAAGGCTTGATGTTTGGAGGAAAAATTCTTGGAATCAAATGAATAGCATGGTCATGATCAACAATAGGTTGGATTCGTTTCGAAGTTTCAAACACCTTGGAGAGATTGTCCAAGAATTTTTGGAGATCTTGAGAAATAGATGATTTTGATGTTGGAACTTCTAGTGAGCATAATCGTGCAACTACACCCCATTTTTTTTCTTCAGAAGCTTTGTCATGATATTAGAGCTTATTATATTTTCTGACTTCCCTGTGGTACCCTATAATTAAACTTCCTTTCCTTCCGAAAAAAATTCAAGAAAAATTCTTGAAAATTAAAAGATGTCATCTGTAAATATTATAACCATTGCACTCCTATTACAACATCCACACATCCCATTGAAACGGAAAGCATTCGAATATTCAATACACATTCCTCCATGGTTAGCTTGATATTATGGCATTTTCCTCCATTTGCAACCATCACTTGGAATTCCGTTGCTGTGTGTAAGAATAAATTCAATTCGTTAGCTACCTTATAATGAATAAAATTATGGGTACTACCTAAATCAATCAACACTATTACCTTTTTCTTCTTAATATGTCCTTCTATATTGAGAATTTAAGGAGTGGTAATTCTTGGCAATGCATTACACGATATGGTCAGACTCATTTATTATTTTTCTAAGGTTGTTTCATGGTCTATATCTCTTATTTTGAAGTTTCTTGCTCATTTTCTTCCACCTCTTCAGAATCCATGTAAAAAAATTTCTTCCCATCACACTTATCACCCTTAGTGTATTTTCTATCACAAGTATAGCAAAGCTCTTTTTCTGTTTTTTATTCCAATTTTTGTGCTGTCAATCTTGTAGGCTGTGGAAGTCTAGGAGTAGCAACACTTCCATCTTTATAGATATGAGTGGTAGGCTTCCTTGTTGCCATAATTTTACATTCAATTTTTCTTGACAACCTGAATGCCTTCTCTAATGAATCAGGTTCCCGAAGGTGAAACTCATGTTCGATGTTATCCTTTAAAGTCCTTATGAAGACATCAATCTTGTGTTCCTCTGGAATTTTAGCTATGCTTATATTCAATTTTTGGAGTTCCTCAATGTGCTCTGCCACTGAATCATTTTGTTTGATATTTATCAATTGGCTAAAGAAGGTGTTGCTCTTTGTATCCTCATACTGTGCTATCATTTCCTCCATAAAAATTGACCAACTGACAATTTTTTTACGGGAGAAAAGCCATCAATATCATACAGATGTATTATGTTATAAATATAAATTTTCAATACGTAACTTTTGTGTGTTTTTCAAATTATTTAGATCAAAAAATTGCTACATATGTAGTATCCATGTTACGTGATCCTTACCATTAATCTTTCTCATATTGGTCTTTGGAATATGGTGGGTCTTCAATCCAACAATATATTTTATGAAATCATGATTAACATTTATTTTTTTCCCATCATGATTTTCCTCCACTATATTTTCACCATTAGGAATCATTTCTTGTATCATCTTTGTCAAACCTTCCATTTCTCCTCTTAGATTATTCTTCATGTCTTTAACTTTTTATTTTATAACATCGATCTTAGATTCCATGTTCTTAGTGCCATTATTCAAACTATACATATTATATTCCACCCATTTCTTCAATCTATCCATATTATATTCCATGCCATTATTCAAACGATCCATCTTAGCCTCCATGATTTTTCTTCAAAACTTTCATTTCACTTTTTGTTGCTCTTTGCGATAGAAGATTTGGTTCACTTGCCTTCTAATTTCGATATATCATGTTTCACTTCTTCATATTAATGATTCATAGTAGAATAGTATGAGGGTTGAATGGTTGTTGAATTATTTTTAGGGGGAATTTTAGAAAAAAAATATACACACCTCTTTCTTTCTTTTGAGGAGCTCGATATTGAAACTGAATTATCTCTATAATTTTGTATCTTCAATATTTGAAATTTTTTCCTGTGGTAGCCCTTTGAATATATTTTTGAATGCCATAGATCTGACCGGATTTGGATACTTCAAGGAAAATTTATGCCCAATCTCCCACAATGACCTAATTCTGGACTGGTTTAGTAGAGAAAAATTGTACGGCATGCCACATGTCCTTGTTTCCTCCTTCAGCTCTAAAATTGATAAACATGACACTATTGTCTTTTTAATTTTAGCCACTTTTTACAGAATTCAAATCTGATGCTGAGGGATAGAGTTATGTTGATTTTCCCAAGGTCACCACTTTTAGATGAAATTCAGGATCCTGAAAAAACCCTAACTTCCACATATCATATCTCCAAAAATATTGCGAACCAAAATCTGATATTTTTATACCATGTTCATCACAATTTTGGCTTCACATGATACAAATTTAAGCTTCGAGAGCTTCGTAGAAAGCAAGTTATAGTGAGAATTCAACGATGACCTTTTTGGAGAAGAGAAACCCTAAAATCCAAAGCTTTGATATCAAGTGTTATGAAAACAGCTCCAAAAATAGGAGAAAAGAGAGATCGATTCCTTATAAATAAGCCACTTCGAGGGGTAAACCTCTTTTACATTACATAAATGAACAATTCTTGGGTGATACAAATGACAAGACATCCTTTCTATATATAGGAGTCCATGGGGTCACAATATAATCCTAGCAGACCTAACAATAACAATGTAAGGGCATGATAATAACAATATGGGGGTTACAGGGGTACAACAATGAAAATAAGGGGGCTAAACTAACAACAATAAGGGACTACAGTAATAATATAGGGATCTAATAGCTTGTGACTCATAGCCACATAGATTAGAATAATTTTCAAATCCACTTGTGCCAAATGTAAGTGGAGGTTAACATCTCTATATGATGTTCTAAATAATCATACAGAAACATGTAAAAATAAAGATGAGATATATACCAATGCAACAAGTGTATGGAATTGAAAATGTGTACTGATTACTCTAGTTTAATTTCCAATGCCATTTACAAATAAACAAAATGAAGAATGAAAAATTTTCTCATTTTCTTTTGTCTATTAACCTATGTTGCAAGTTCCTATGGTCAAAAAAAAAAATTAGCACTAACATTTGTAAAAGTAAGGGATATGTGAAAAAACATGTTCACACGATGGTTTTTTGGCAATTCAATTAAATATTTTACACAAATGCCCTTGATTACTGACCCAACTACCTAAATTCTATTTTTATTAAAAGAGGAAAATATTATTACAATTTTTTATGAACTAAGTGATATGTTAAATAAGATGTGTGCAAAACAAATGCACAAATGAAATAAATACTATTAAACAAATATACGTGCATAACTAAATCATATGTGTTAGCTACACATATTTCATCTACAAACATTAAAAATGTAACTTTGGTTAACCATTATCGACTTGCGTAAAAGTGTTGTACATGATCAAAATGTGCATAAGAAGCCTGCAAAGGGCATACTATCTTTGGAAAATGAAAAACTTGTGTGTATTTGCAATAATTTCTTTGTATAAAATAGATGTATCAAAAAAATCTATGAGAATAAAAAAATATACAAACATGAAAAACTCACTATTTATAAAAAAAGGGAAAAGATAGTATTAACATGAGCATGCTTAGACAATTACTATGGCAAAGCAAGTCATATCATAGGCTAAAGCATGTGTGAAGGTAAATAATGTATATTGGTAAAAGCACAAAGCATATAATCAATTTTATTTTTAAAAATGTCATTTCAGAGCACTTCACAAACTTGATAAATAGGGTCAAAATTAGAAAAGAGTGATAATTGTTCATGCTTGAAAAGTCTTTAACAGTAAGAAAAAACACAAGGAATATCCTTGAAATTTTTTTCAAAAACATGATTTTGGAGAACTTCACAAAATTGGTAAACAAATATAGAATTAGAACATAGGGATCATTCTTTGTTCTTAAAAAAAAATTAACAATAATGAAAACAGTTATAGTAACAATAACTGTACCTAGATTCAAATTCCAATTATCATAGTTATGATTAAAATAAAAATTAAATATGTAACATATTTCTGAAAACCAAAATTGTTATTGAATATTTATTCTCATTCCAATCAACAAAATAAAATTAGATATAATATAAAATATCAAATTATATCATTGAAAACTTATGCAAAAAATAATCTCCGAAGTGTCCACCAAATTGGTGGACAATTTCAAAATTCACACAGTGATCTATCTTGAGCAGTAACAAATACAATTGGAGTAACAATAATACTACATAGTTATTCATCATATCTATGATTAAAATAAATACTACAAATGGAACAAATATATCAGATCAAAAAAATATTGTTGAATGTTCATTTTTGTTGTATATATAATATAAAAGCACAAGCCATATGACTTAAGACTTGTCTTCAACCATTGCTTTTGGAAAATGATAGATAATTTAATTATAGAACATTAAATATAGTATAAAAGTTGTAATCATATTCTCCAAAATTTGTGTTCAATTAATGATTTTGGTTAATGCCACAAAAAACATATTTATGCAAGGTCTTAGCAAAACATTTCCTAAGAACCTTTACAAAATTGGTAAACAAAATCACAATCAGAACATAGTAGTCATAATTGTAACTAGAATTAAATACAATATTTTGAACTCTTGTTTTACCGTGATCAATATTTTTATTCCATAGGTTCCTTATATCCATAATGATACTTTTCTGATATCCTAGCTCACTAGCTTATTCACTATGGCCATTTTTCATTTTTGTCTCTTTAACTTTATGCACTTGCATTTCAAAAAATAGAAAAAATTGTTCAATAATAAATTAAGTGCACATAATAAATGATAATTTAACTCTGAAAAAAGATATATGGGAAAATTAAGGTGATATATAACTCAATGTACATTTTAGTTATACGCAAATACATTTTCACATAAATGCATGCTATATGAAAATGGAAGGCTATATGTAACTGAATTTACATTTTCTGTATTAAACCACTTCGAAATTTTTTGTTGTAGTGAATAATGCGTGTTCCCTAAACGACTCATTTCTAAGGAGACTATCAAAATATTTATAATTAACGAAAAAGGTATATGAATTTGTCTCACTGAAGACTATTGGGCTCCCATAAACCACATTATGAAAAAGATACCTGCAAATAAAAGAAAGAAATTAAATCCAAAAATTAGCCCAGTTCATGATAAAACATATAAAAAAACATGAACATTTAATCATTAGTAAATAGGAAAAAGAATGCTCCAATATTTAAGAACACTCACAATATGTAAATCATAGATCTTAATTGTTTAAGTGTGACTTATTTTTTGGATTTTTGATTTGTTCAGGGAATTTCTTTAGCTTGGCTTGGACGTAATATTTCATAGGAGAAAATTTAATTTCATGTTTGACACATTTTTTGAATGTCCCCTTCTCGATTTCCCTAGCTTATTCTTCTAGTTGCACAACTAAAGAAAATTTTTGTTCATTAACATTAACAAAAGTAATTAGCCATTAACTAATTTCCTCTGTTCTAAAACTAGTTATACTATTCAATTTTGTTTCCTTTTATTTTTTTACCTTATACAATTCACTTGTCGTCGTTTCCCTTGAAATTAATCTATATTCTTCAGGGAATTTATCAAACACATCTTGTGGACTTGGGGCATGTCTAAGAGTGAATGCATCAAAATCAACATTGTTAGAATTCATTGTCATCATGACAATTGTTGTACAAATTGTTAATACAAAAACACATAAATATTGTGTGTAGATGTGATCAGTGAGCTCTACCACATAATGATTTCTTGGTTTTTCTAGTGTTTCCATTGTGGCACCATCTCATGTTCTTCCAATTTTCTTTGAAAAATACTCAATGCAGAGTGCACAATGGGATGATTACATGTTGATTAGCCAAAAAAAACCAAGATTGTTATGCAACATTGTTGCTATTCTTACAACCACTAGTAATTACAAAATGTGTTATATTAAATTATATTAAGCACTTGAACAATGTTCTAATTACATGTTGATTAGGTACTACTTTCACTATCATATCCCTTGTATTATGTCTATACATATTTAAGAAGTATATTTAGATTTATATATAGTGTATATTTTTTTTTAGTCGTAGAAGTAAGCCTTAGTTAATTTTGTAATAGACGTTAATGTACACCACCAAACATTGATTGAGTTTATGTGACATTTCACATGTGTCAAAAATCCATGAAAAATAATGCCTTTAATACATGCACATAAAGATACAAAAAAATAAAATTTCTACGACATCAATTTATGTAGTCAAGAAATATGTGTAGAGATGTGAAAAGCACGATGTAAAGAGTCTTATACACCAAATGATTTTACACACACTCATTATTTTTCACACTAAAAACACTTTACCTTTCACATTAAAGTGGTAATCCGTTTAATGTGAACGAATACAGATTAAATCATTATTTTCTAGTGTTACTGTATAACATAGTACTTTAGCTTTATTGGAGTTCGATGTATATAGCAATAATTAGTGTTATGCTTTCATTGTGCAGAATGCAGAGGTGACAAAGAAGCATTCATTGTGTGCAGTACAGAACAAACATGATCAATACTTCCTCCACATTCCATCACTCCGTATAATTAAATTACTTTAATTTAAAACAAAGGATTTAAATATTTAACATAAGCTAAAATTTTGAATATTAAAACATATAAATACCAAATTTTGATAATCAAAATAATAAAAATTTCCCTACACTATATGTTTCCATTGCATTTTTTATTGACTAATGAGGTAACTTGCACTGATGGATACTAAGTGTGTTGCAAATAGTTCAACAAACAATATTGACAATTTATTTATGTCTTGTGACTCATAGTCGCATAAATTAGAATAATTTTCAAATCCACTTGTGCAGAACATAATTGGAGGATAGCTTCTCTATACAATATTCCAACTACTCATATAGAAACATGGAAAAATAAGGATGACATATAGACTAATGCAACATGTGTATGGAATTGAAAATGTTTACTGATTACTATAGTTGTATTTCCAATGCCATTTACATATAAAAAAAATGAAGAATGACATTTTTTCTCATTTTCTAATGTCTATTGAGCTATGTTGCAATTTCCTATAGTGGAAAAAAAACTAATTAGCACTAACATTAGTAAAAGTAAGGAATATGTGTAAGAATATGTTTGGACAATGGTTTTTTGGTAATTCAAGTAAATATTTTACACAAATTCCTTTGATTATTGACTCGATTGCCTAGATTATGTTTTTGGTTACGAGATGGAAATATTATTACAGTTGTTTATGAACTAAGCGACATGTTAAATAAAACATGTGAAAAACCAATGCACATATGAAATAGATAATGTTAAACAAAGATATGTCCATGACTGAAGCAGATATGCCAAGTATGCATATTGCATTTTCAAACAAAAAAAAAAATGTAAGTTTGGTTAACCATTATCAACTTGCATAAAAGTGTTGTACAAGATTAGAATGTACATAGAAATCTTCTGAAGGGAATAATTTATATGGAAAATGTAAAATTTTTGTCTATCTGTAACAATTTCTTTGTGGAATATAGATGTATCAAAAACATCTGCAGCAGTAGAAATATATACAAACATGAAAAAATCAGTATGTATAAAAAAAGGGAAAATGTTTTATGAACATGAACATTCTCAGTCAAATACTATGCCAAGGAAAGTCATGTCATAGGCTAAATTATGTGTGAAAGTAAACAATGTATAGCAGTAAAAGAATAAAGTATATCCTCAATGTAGAAATTTTACGACATGCAAGTATATCTTGCATTCACCCGATCTAAAAATGTGCTAAAGTTAAATACTGAATCTCTTCTACAAATTACTTGTGGAAAATAAACACAATCTCCAATCACATGAAGCAAAGAAGAATCAATCTAGCCACAACATAGATAATTTCTGAGGAAAATATTGCTGCTCAAAACCCCTCTATCATATATTGTATAATCCTAAATGTATCATGAAACAATTACATACAATTATTCTCACAAGAATCCTCCTATATTCAACTATTTGTCTCACATTGTCTCAGATAAAACTAACAAATAATTAGCTAATTTACTGCCTCCAGACAATCTGCCTTGCTCATGTATTTCCTAACGAATGAAATCCATATTCACAAGGAATTTTAGCCTTCCTCAACTTAGATGAGTATCATGGGCATCCTATGTTGTTTAACTACACCTGGGTAGCCTGCTAATATCACAACTGATAGTTACACTTCCCTTTCTGCTAGATCTCAACTGGGTCTCCACTAGAACTAACATGCATGAAGCTAATAATAGTAAATCATTAGTTGCATGTTAGATCATTGATTTTGAATTAAATAATTTAATTCACTTGATCTCTCACTAGTGTATCAAATAGTTACAACTAGCACAAATAAGTTTAACTCACTTAACTGAGTTAAACTGATTACATCCTGCATTAAATAATGAACCACTTCACTTCAAACTCTGTTACAACTAGAATTATTATGCATGCCTCACCGACTACCTCTAACTCGAAATTCATGTGCTAACTGAGTTTATCTCACTCAATTAACTATTACATGTATTTTTTAGATAAGATTAAATTTTATTGTCCATCTTAATTAAGGGATAACTAAAATAGACATGCCCCAAATATAGTCATGCGGACCCCACCCTAGTGTAGGTGCTTAATGCACTAGGCATGGGTGATTCATGTTGTTTCGGGATGCCAATTTCACTGTTTCTTATGTAAAACTTCAACACTCCCTCTCAAAAAGAAAGGAATGTCCTTGCATACTACATGCAACTCATGCATACGACATGCAACCTCATGCATGTGACAAGAAACCTTATGCATGCAATATGCAACCTCATGCATGTGACATGCAACCATTTCATGAAACACTTCTCTAGTGTTTATCGCACATGAAACCTTTGCATGAAACACTTCCGACACTTAATAGCATCTAAACAACTAAATTAGTATAATGCATCTGTCATCAAAGTCTTATGACTGCTGCTAGCTATTGCACATGTCTACTAGATTCTTTGTGCTACTGACATCTATATCCATACACTCTGCATTGTTACCAACTTTGATCTACACTCTAATATCCGACACTGTCTCTTTGATCTCATGCCCTCCTGACATCTCACTACATCAATCTAGATGATCCTTCTACTACGGTATCATGGACTCCTCGTGGCCATGTTTGATTCATGAGACCCACACCATCTCAATGAATCATGCCCAAATTTCTTCTTGGGATTAATCATGCATGTCCCCCCACCTCATAGCTGGTGGTATAGCTGCACACACTTCTTCTGCCCATCTGGCTTGAAATTTCTCTACTTGAGTGGTTGCTCCCACTCCATGATCCTCCAGATGTGGCTGCTCCACATTTTCAGGTTCATTCTCACCTGCATGCAAATCCCTTGCATGACTTTCTCACACTTCCCCATGGTTGGAAGCTTTGTAGAAATCACATCTACATCATGTCTATAGTTATTATTCACACGAAACCCAATATTCTTGAATTTATTTGTGGCTTTATGTTGAATAAAGGATTCCATTCACTAAAGACCACATCATAGCCTTTATCTTCCAACATTCCAACTGAAACTAATTTTTTTCTTTTAGTCTGGTACATGCCTTACATCTTTTAAAAAGAAGGGTTTACATAAATTTCTCTAGAAAGAAACTATACCATTCCCAATAATTCTATACCTTCTGTCATCACCCATTACGAAATGCATCTGGAGGTCCTTCTCCTCCAAGTTGCTTAAGATTTATCTATCTCCCGTCATGTGGAATGATGCAACACTATCCAAGTACCACATCAAACTAATTTCACTTAACACCATGCATGAAATAATTCATAAGTCAATCTCAAACTACAAGGCTGAAGCCTCTCCAGCTGCAGATCAAATAACCTTTTTGTTCTTCTTCTTTTCTGGATAGTTTTGTCCATGCTTGAGATAGTGAAAGCACTTCAATTTGGACATTTCGTGCTCCTTAAATTCTTCGGTCTCATAATAGGATTTCTTTCCTTTTCTTTTCTTCACCTTGGCAACCAAAGAACTATATTCTTCATCGTCTTCCTTATATGAAGATCCATCTCTCATATTGCGTCTAAAATCCTCTTGCACAAAATCTGACCACTGTCGTTCCCAATCTGGAAATTTTTCCCTTCCATTGACAGAGTCTTCATAAATGTGCCAACCCTTGGGAAGTCCTAGAAAACTTAGGCTCACCAAATCATCATTAGAAATAGTAATTCCTACACTAAAAATCTCATCCTGACATTGGAAAAAATCTGTTAAGTATACTGAAATAGTGTCTCCCTTTTCCATTTTAATCCTCCTAAGCTTGTCTTTCAATGCCAATTTATTATGATCAATGATGCTCTGAAATACATATGTCAAATCCTTCCACATCGCATATGGAGTTACTTTTCCATGGAGCCTTGAGACAATGTGGTTTTGTACTCCGTCCAATAGGATCCTCCTCGCCCTTGTAACCTTCTTTTGCTAGGCATCAAGATTTGTAGCATATGTCACAACGGTCTTAGGAATTGCAATGTAAACAGATTCCTTCAAGCCATTTTCTTTGAGTACTGCCTCCATCCTGTCTTTCCAAGAAATCTAGTTAGAGATGCCCTGCAGTGCATAGTCCAATCTCAAGCCATTGAAATCCATTTCGATCCTGATTCACCTCTCACACCAATATTTCCTTTGCAAACTTTGAATTATTTTCAGTCACAAACTCAATTCCTTCTTTACTACAATAATGTTTCGTGCTCTAATACGATGTAGAAATATAAAACATGCACGTATATCTTGGATTCACCCAATCTAACAATGTATTAAAGTTAAATACTGAATCGCTTCTACAAATCACTTGAGGAAAATAAACACATTAGCCAATCACATGAAGCAAAGAAGAATCAATCAAGCCACAACACAGATAATTTCCATGGAAAATCTTGCTACTCAAAAACCCTCTATAATATATTGTATATTCCATAAGGGAGCATGAAAGAATTACATACAATTATTATCACAAGAATCCTCTTGTATTCAGCTTATTGTCTCACACTATCTCAGATAAAACTGACCAATACTTAGCCAATTTACTGCCTCCAGATAGCCTGCCTTGCTGATGCAGTTCCTGATGAATCCAATCCCTATTCACAAGGAATTTCAACCTTCCTTAATTGATATGAGTATCATGGGTGTCCTATGGTGTTTTAACTACACCTAGGTTGCCTACTAATATCACAACTTATAGTTACACTTCTCTTTCACCTAGATATCAATTGGGTCTCCACTGTAACTGACATGCATGCAGCTAATAATAGTAAATCATCACTTTCATGTTAGATCACTGATTGTGAATTAAATAATATTTAATTCACTTGATCTCTCACTAGTGTGTCAAATACTTACAACAAGCACAACTGATTTTAACTCACTCAACCAAGTTAAACATATTACAACTTGCATTAACTAATGTACCACTGCACTTCGAAGTCTGTTAGAACTAGAATTAATCTACATGCCTCACCAATTGTCTCTAAGTCGAAATTCATAAGCTAACTTCGTTTATCACACTCAGTTAACTATTACATGTATTTTTTAGATAATATTACATTTTATTATCTATCTTAATTAATGGATAACTAAAATATACATGTACCAAAAAAAACCATGTGGGCCCCACCCTAGTGTAGGTGCTTAATGTTGTTTATGGATGCCAATTTCACTGTTTCTTGTTGCAAACTTCAACACTCAAAATTTTTTTCTGAAATGCCATTTCAGAGCACTTCACAAAATTTATAAACAAGTTCAAAATTATAAAAGAGTTATCATTGTTTGTTCTTGAAAAGTATTTAACAGTAACAAAAATCATGAAGCATACCCTTGAAAACTTTTGCAAAAAAATCATTTCATAGCACTTCACAAAATTGGTAAAAAAAATTCACAATTGGAATAAAGGGATCATTGTTGGTGCTTAACAAATATTTAATAGTAATGAAAACAATTACAATAACAAGAATTGTACCTAGATTCAAATGCCAATTATCATAACCATGATTAAAATAAACAAAAAATATGTAACATATTCGTCACAACTAGGACTATTATTTAATACTCATTTTCATTCCTATCAACTAAAGAAATTTATATATAATATAAAATATCATAGTATATTGCTGAAAACTTATGCAATATTCGTCTCGGAATTGTCCACAAAATTGCTGGACAACTTCAAAATCCACACAAAGTAATCAATCTTGAACAATAATAAATACAATTGGAGTAACAAGAATACTTCATAGATATTCATCATATCTATGATTAAAATAAATAATACAAATGGAAGAAATATATCAGATCCAAAACTATTATTGAATGCTCATTTTCATTGTATATATGATATAAAAAAGAAAAACATATTTTGCAAAACTTGTCTTCAATAATTTTTTTTGACAATGATAAATAATTTAATTATAGAACATTGAATATAGTTTAGAGGCTTCGATAATATTCTCCAAAATTTGTGTTGAATTAATGATTTTGGTCAATGACACAAAATTCAAACTTATACAACATCTTATGCAAAAAATTTCCTAAGAACCTTTACAAAATTGATAAAGAAACTTAGAATCAGAACATATTAACCATAAGTTAAACTATTATCAATATTTTTTATTACATAGGTTTCTTATATCCATAATGAGAATTTTCCAATATCCTAGCTCATTATCTTATTCAGTATGGCCATTTCACATTTTTACCTCTTTAACTTTACACACTTGCATTTCAAAACCCAACCAAAATTGTTCTATAATAGATTAAATGCACATAATAAATGATATTTTAACTCTAAAACAAATCTATATGGGAAAAGGAAGGTTACATGTAACTGAATTTACATTTTTATTATATGCAAATAGATTTTCTGATAAATGTATGCTATATGAAAATAGAAGGCGATATGTAACTGAATTTACCTTTTTCGATATTGAACAACTTCTAAAGTTCTTGGTGTAGAGAATAATGTTTTATTCCTAAATATGTTATCAAAATATTTTTACTTAACCTCAAAATTAAATGAATTTTTCTCAATGAAGACTATTGCACTCCAATGAACTGCAATATGAAAGAGATACCTATAAATAAAAGCTAGAAATTGAATCCAAAAATTGGCTTGGTTCATGATAAAATATATAAAAAAGACTTTAACATTTCATCATCACTAAATAGGAAAAATGATGTTCCAATATTTAAGAACACTCACAATATGTAAAATCATAGACCTTCATTGTTTATCTATCAACTATATTTTTGATTTTTGATTTGTTCAAGGAATTTCTTAGCTTGGCTTGGATGTAATTTTTCATATGAGAAACTAGAATTTCCTATTTGACACATTGATTTAATGTCTCCTTAATTTCCCTAGATTCTTCTTGTAGCTATGCAACTAAAGCACAATTTTGTTCACTAACATTAAAAAAAGTAATTATCCATTCACTAATTTCCTCTATACTAGAATTAATTATACTATTGAATTTTGTTTCCTTTGATTATTTTAGCTCATTCAACTCAACTGTGAGCATTTCTCTCAAAATTAATCCATAGTAACATGTGATGCGTTGACTGTTTAAATCCTAGATAATATGTACAACATTGGCAAAGGCATCTTGTAACACCCCTGGTTTTTATGCTTTTCAAATTAGACATTGAACGTAAGTCCAAAGGGGAGTGGACCCCAATGGATAATTATTGTGTGGATTTATTTGATTTTAATTATTAATGAAAAATAAATAAAATGTTGTGTGCATTATGACCAAATAAGAAATTGAGATCACTTGCCTAATCCATGAGGTTATGGAAAGAGGTTAAGACTTTCCCCAAATTATTTTGAAAAGCCTTGAAAGGAATTATTTGTAAATTAGATTTTTGAGGAAAAATCTAAAAATCCCCAATGATGAGGAGAGTAGTTGGGAAGAGGTAAAAATTTGGAAAATAAGAAAGCAGCTTTAAAAATTCCTAAATAAGGGAAGCCTAGGCAAACAGGAATAAAAGCATTCTGAAATTCTGGACGCAAAATTAACAACAGGCTTTGGGGAGAGCATAGCTTAAATAAGCTACTCCAGAACATATTGAGGTTGGTTTTTTCATGGGAGGGTCTTAGCTCGGGGGTGAATTCTGGACATAAAGGAATTCTATGGTTGGGAGGATTGGTCATAAGAAAAAGTGGTATGCACACATATGTTATGCTATTTTGATATATATTGTGAGAATGGGTTATTATTGTGTTTATGAATTTAAGAAAATTTAATTATCACGTTGAATGAAATAAATTCCTACATTTAATAGAATTGATTAGAAGAAATTAATCTTCTAAATTCTGTATATTTGTATGAATATAGTTATGGAAAAATACTAGCCAAAATCTCTAAACCAGAATATGGTCTAAATCTGGAGATATATAGATTGTTCCCGTAAAAAAATTGAAAATTATAACTTCAATATACTTCTATGATGTACAGCTATCTGGAAGAAAATTATAGCTTTGAATACTAATAATTAATAATTGAATGAAATGGATATGATATACTAAATCTATATAACTATATAAAAGAAATTTATTTATCATTATCATAACTGATTAACCTCTATTGGTTATAAGAATTCTATGAAATTAGTGTCACATGGTTGTGAATTAAAAGCTCTAAAAATTTCTGGTTTCAAGAAAAAAAAATTATTATCAATAGTATTCCAAGCAAAAGAATTTTACGGTATAAATCAGTTATGATATTAGCTGTATATAATATTCAAGAAATACTAGTCTACAAAATTGAGTTAATATTTCTGAAATGAAATCCAGTATTTCATATAATTCATATTATTAAAAATGTAGCATCAAAATTTCCAACTTGATAAATAGAAGTTGTATATGTATAGAAAAGAATAGGTGGAAAAAAATTCTAAAGCATGTAATATTAGATAAACATGTTCATTGCTCATACCATGATATAATAAAATCTATTGGGAAATACAAATTTTATAGCTATTAATAAGAGAAAAATAAAGATGCAATTATATTCAACAAATTATTAATAGTGAACCAGTACATGGTTGCATAAGGGCTTCCTAAAATTATATTGATAATTAATGAAGAAAAATAAATGCAGAAACATTTATAATTTTATATGTAAGAGAGAAACTAATAATTTAATTACAACTGTAACAAATTCTATAGTTATACTAGAAATATAAATAACATTTGTATATCTATACTGAAATTTTAAAGAATATTATAAATTCCAAATCAAATAGGAATATTGATATAAATTATATCATAAGCTTGATATTATGTTATACATTATCTTGAATAATGTATTTTTGTATGAATATGCCTTACCAATTGTAATAAGAAATTACAAATCAAAATTTATGAAGTCAACAAAATATTCAATAGAAACGAAACCCCAGGATGGGTTCTTCCTTGGCGTTATTGTATACCGACCTGGACATAAACATAACTGAGGTAAGGATCGAACAGTTGCTAGGGTAAAGTGTTGTATATAAATAGAGTAAAAATACAAATCAACAAACAAACCTGCAATAGACAATCTAGGGAAAAATATATTGTGTACAGTCAAAGCAATATTCTACCTGATTAAAACAACTGAGATGCGAGTAGGAATCTGTATGCGAGAAAGAAACTCCAATGTTTGGGTTTAAAATAAAAATGGAAAATTAAATAAATTCCAAAAATAAATAGAGTAGAAAGGAAACGAAATTTCCTTGTTACTTGTGAGATTAAAGCACTCAGATCCATAACGAAATCAGTTAGAGTAGATTCATATAGCATCTTCCATTCAATACAATAAAATAAGTAACGTTAAAAGAAATTTTGCATGGCAGGAGAGTGAAGCAGTATTCTTCTTTGTTGAAGGATATCTATATATATATATATTAAGAATCCCTACAGTAGAAGGATAAATGAAATTTCAATGCGGCATTCTCAAAGAGCTATAATAATTACGATTTACTTCAAATGAAAATACAAACGAAACCAATTACATAATATTTTCAGAGAAAACAAAAAATATATAGTCTGATTAAAACCCTAAATGTATACAAATGATGGCAATTCAAGGCCTACATATAATTATAATGAAGCTGAGTAATAGTATATGTGCATAAAATTATTCCCAAACGAAAACGCAAACTTTATGAAACTTACAGGAAATAAATCGAGACTTAGTACTCGAAATTATGTTTAACCCATCAAAACAAAATAGTATAAACACTGTGAGAATGGCATTTCATATGGAATTTAACCATGTTCGAAAATAACTACGATTTAATCCGAAACGTATTGAATCGAAAGGGAACCTCCATGAGAAATAGAGCAATTCTACCTAAATAAAATGATATCATATTTATACAAAAAATATCACTCCAAAAATAAAAGAACAGAAGAGAAATAATGAATGTGCTCTACTTACCATCAAATGGAAGAGCTAAAGGTTGGCAGTCGAACTGATAACACCATGAAAATAGTCAGGCTAAATGGCTCACAGTAGTAGTGTTATGAAACTGAAGGAACGAGAGCGAACTCTGTTGGAAGCAAATGGAGAATAGTAACAATGAAAAAAGAAATTTTATAACTACACAATTTTTGTAAACCCTAATCACATCCCACCATACAGATGTCAACCATCACCACATTCATACTGATATCACAACCATGCCTTTGAAATTTACAAGGCAGTAAATGTATTTACACGCCAAGGTGTACCTCAATGATTAAATTATTACAATGAAATCAATTTTGTGATATTTCACTGACAATACGAAAAATTATGTGGCTCAAGGAAGTTACATAAAGGAGAAAGTTGGTGGTATTGTACCAAGATGGAGAGATGATATAAGAATAGCATTTAAGTTAGCAGTACTGTGTAGATTTCACAAATCATGGTGGTGATTAAAATTCGTTTGTATTAATAGGGGTAGGTCAAATGAGATGGGAGGCATAAGAGATTAAGTTTTGTTATAATATGTCTTTACACACACACACACACACACACACACACACACATAGATATATATATAAGTGATATATAGGGTATGAATTAAACAAATATATATAACTTATATAAAGTGTAGTTAGGTTATGGAATTTTCAATAAGTATAAAGTGATAATAAAAATATTTGAAATGCATTTCTATATAGGTTAGAACTATAAATATATATACATGGAATAGTTAATATTTAAGTATTTAAATAATAAGTGTTTGTATGTTGTGACACCTTCATAAGAGTATTATGAAAGCATAATTAATGGTGAACATAGAAAAAGAAAAAAAAAATTGTGGTCTAAACAGGAGATATTACACATCTGCTCTTTGATTCCCTATGTTTTCACATTCAAAAATAATGTTCTCAAGTCTTTTAATTCTCTAATACCGTGCAAATTTTATTTCCTTCATTTGATTAACATTTGGTTGTTCTTGCATTTTTTTCTCTAGATCCAAAACTAAATCAACCTTCTGGCTAGAAGCATGTAAGTCATTTTTTTATGAAATACATGTCTCCTTCAATATCATGTTTTGTGCACTCGAAACATTACTTGGTTCTTTGTAATAAATGTTGAGAATGGAAGGTTTATTTTCATGCATGTTCAACAATTTTCAATATTTCACATATATTAATGATAATATATTTTTTCATCTCATTAAGGAGATTTATAGGTTTATGAAATCTATGTGACGTGTTGGGGTAAACATTTCCAATAGTGGTGTTTGTATTTCCAATAGAGTAATCAACAAAAGACCTGGATTTAAATCATATTCTAAGCCTTTTATTCTTGTTTCTTGTCTTAGGATTTTTTGTTTCTTCTTGGATAATAGACTGTGAAAGTATGCCATTCATAGCTTGATGAAATTTCATGAGTCACGTGGTTCCAACTCTAGAGAGATTAATATGAATTTCTATTTAAGAAGTATCATTTTTGTAACAAACCTTCACTTATTCAATCTTCAATTTTTTACTTGCCATGTTAAACTTTGTATTTTGCAATCATACATGATTGTCATTAAAAGTAGCAAATTCTAAAACGATTTGTTACGTTGTTTTTTGATTTTCTACTTAACAAGCACTAACCAAATTGGGTGGCACAAAATTGTCAACTTATACACATATAACTCCTTCAATACTTCCTATTTTGACTGACTTATGGATTTGGATGATGCAACCATATACACTCTTTCTAGAGTGAATCTCCGATGAGGCTCTTTGTCATTTTTGACCTGATAACCCATAATGAACCATTTTTGTACTTGCTGTTTCTTTTCTCTCTCTTTTTTTTTTTCACTTAAGGATGAAATAAAATCAATATCATTTGTGGAAGGTAAAAATGGATTTGCAGAAGTATCGATGCTTAATTCTTTAGCAATTTATTTAGTATCTATGACTAACCCATGATTTTTTGTTCATGCATTTTGACATTCCTCGCTTTCCTCTATAAATTGTGGAAACAAGTTACCATACCCAATAGATTTTAGGTGTGCACTAAATAGAACCTCATTATCAAAATCTTTAATGGCTTAAGCTTCACTTAATTTAAAATGATGTAAAGTTTCTATGACCTCTAACACATCAGCCACATTCTTCACTCTCATTTCTCCAATAGTAAACGATAAAGAAATAAATTTTATTTTTTTCTTTCAAATATAGCTAAATAGCCATGGTGTTTTCTATAGAATTCAACAACAAAATACCTATCTATAACAAATTTTGTTAGCAAAAAGGACTTACCTTGAAATCCATAAATTTGAATTAGCATATTACTTTCTCTTTCTTCATGCATACCTCTACCCCACAGGAGAAACTACGCTTGTGCATATATTTAATGATGTTCTCTTCCAATTATCATGAAATTTACTTTCTTTTCAAAGTCATATTGAATTAGACAAAAATTTAAAGAAGAATTGTGCTTCCATAGTATAGGAAACTAGGACTACATTTGTCCTTGATTGGCATTAAATTTAGGATTATATGGCAAGCCACCAAATACATGGCTAGAAATGAAAGGTGTTATTAGATACACCATCATAATGAACCTATTAGTACTGCATAATTTGACTAACTAAAACGCTAATTCATTATAAATGATATGATGTGTGACAAAGCATATAGAAAATGAATTTCGGATTTTTTTTTTTGTATTTTCTCAACCAATCACTTGGAAATAGAACCAAAAAAAGTCCCTAAACAAGATTTTAAACAAAGTAATCTCTAGAATAGAAAGATCGAAAGGAAATTCACAATTTTGCGAAATGAAATCCAACAATGTTAAGCTCGCTTACCTCTAACTTCGGGAAGCTATTTTCTTCCGACAATTTTAAGTGCGTATTAGGTTATAGTAGCTTGAATATCCATCTGAATGCATTAATATTACGGGGTTTCTTTTCAGCTGGTAGCAAAATTGTTCTTGAATAAAATTTGTTTGCACAGAAATGAACAATTTCTGTGAAATACAAAACTTCCAACACACATGCAACATTCACTAATTCGTTAGTCCAAATATTGTTTTTTTTCTTCTCTTACATCAGTGGATTCACGTACCGCTCATACATAGTCGACTAGTAAAAATTTATTCGAGGAAGTGATTTAATCGTATCAGTGCAAATAAATTATCTTCTTCCTCTATTAACCATTTCAATTTTGTACCTACATTCTCTTTCTCAAACAATAACATTCTAAATGATGGTTAACTGGAAAATTTTATGGGTCCTTATATAATCACTATATATTTCCAATACATGCGCTAAAATAATTATTACTATTGCAATTGTGAAATCTATTATACAATACATTTTCAATAAATGTAAATTTAATATCCAAAGCTAACGTTTATGGAAACTAGTGAAAATGAATCCTAAATCGCAAAACCATATCGTCAATTTATTACACACTTTTCCTCATCCTTAGTATGAATTCTTTGTGATGATGAAAATTAACTTATAGTTTGTTGATAATAAATCTCATTGAAAAATACTTGCTTATTTATCTCTAACACGAAGTGATTTGACTGCTTGGTTGGTCCTCGAGTGGTCCCCACTACTATGCCATTATCAAATTTTATTGATGAATAACTTGAAACATAGATTTAAAAATTATTATAGAAGGATGTATCTTTGTCCAATCATTAAAAATTTCTTCACTCTCTTATCTATGAAACATATCTCATTTTTGTTGACAAACATCTAATTTATCATTAATTTTCTCATGGAAAGTTATTGCTAAATAAATTTTATTTCAAAAATTAATCACATTTAAAAAGAATTCGTGAATGATAGAAAAGTACGATGTCATTTGGGAATATGCGAAGAAAATGTGTGAAGTGGCGAATATGTACAGAGCAAGGATCATGTAGAAAATAAAACAACACTTTCGAACAGTCACACATTCCACACAACACTAGCGCATATTTCACATATTTTTCACATGTGCAATTAGAAATTAGCTTAAGTTATGATAATACAATTAAAAAATATGAGTCATCAAACATTGAAGAAAGGAAGAAAAGAAAATTCTTAAAAATTTAAGAATACTCATACCTTGAAAAAATATACAATTCCTACAATTTGTGGCCCTTATCACCTTGTTATAGTTAAATTAATTACTTATCAATTTTAGACTCTGTATGAGAACGAAAAAACAAATGTACCATTTCAGCCTATAGAAAATAACTCATATTTACAAAAAATATTGTACCACATCTATAATTACTAATGAAGTTTACTACTTTCAAACAAAATGCATAGATTATGTAAGATCAGAATCACCCAAATTGTAGCCAAACATGTCGGGCATAATGATCACTCCGTTATGAATCTGAAATATGAACATGATAATGTTTAACAAGGAAATTTGTCCAAATGTTATTAATAATTGGAAATAAAATTTCTCGTTAATTCTTGTAATTACTCGGATCACATGTTCTACTATCTATTTACTTAATTTATTATTTGAATTTATGTCAATATTGAAATCTCCAATAAGTATACAAATGTAATAAATAGGCATGAATTGTACCTTTTCTATTACTATTCCTTTATTGACTTTTGAAACATATACAAGCGGGAAAACGTATACATTTATTATGCATATTTGGCATTGGAAGTATACCTATGACAAAGAGAGTTTGATTATGTTATTGCAAATGTTTTTTGTTGATATGGTTTCTATATTTTATTTTATGCAAGTAAGTCTTACATGAAGACAATTTAATATGTTGAAATTGAATTTGCAAAATTCATTATTTGACAATGGAAAAAATTAGATGTGATATCTAGATACAAAGAATCATAGTATTCATTAGATATAAACACGCACAACGCCATTCACATGAGCATGGATACTTCAGGTATTTAAAGGTGCAACCATTAAAGTATTTTGATTTACTATTTCCTTGTCTATGTATTCTAATTTCCATAAAAATTCAGTTCTTAAGCGTTTCATTTCTTCTAACATTTTCTTATTCACACAAAATCTATTTTTTGTTAGTTTTTGAAGAAGATACGATGATTCCATGATTCTAACACATGAAAATTTTGTGTAAACTAGTCCATGTATTGATATACCACTTGGATCAAATGTAATTCCATTCAACGTTAAACCTTGTAATCGATGAATTGTTCTAGCACAAGCTAACTATATCAGAAATTTTTTTCTTACAATAGTTTTAAAGATCTTGCTATGACATGTTAATGGTTTTGAAACACATAATATTGGAGTCCAATTTCATCCAATTTTTTCATCAAGTAGTTCATACTACTTGTTTCTTTGTGGTTTACCAATTTTTGTATTTACAAAATCTTTCCATAATACATCAATAATTTTGCTATTTTTTGTATTTTTTTTGCATATTCCATCCATACCATTAACAAGGAAATCCTTTATATTATAGTTTCAAGCATATATCTCAACAATAACATTGCATTTGATAAGGATTATTTATGATAATCTCATTGTTTTCGTATATGCTACATATGTTATTTCATTACTGTCATATTTGTCAATTACATCAAGAACTATTATCTCTTCCTTTGAATGTAACAAAAGTTTTTCATTATTTTTCTATATGTCCTTATTATTTTAAAATAGTTATGGAAACTGTAGGTTTTTACCTTGTACAGAAATTATCTACAAACGACTCTTAAAAAAAAATTTAAACAATAGTGAGAGCATAAAACATAAAGCAGATATACACAGAAATTTTCCCGTGGATCCCAAATTGGGAATACCATCTTGATTTTTCATTATATTACTTTTACTGTTACAAAACATATATATAAATGTCGAAACATACATAAACCCAAATCCATTAACCCTGGATTTTAACATAACCATAGTTCCTTTGACTGGATATACAAAATACCAAGTGCTGAAAACCATCATGCCTCAACACCATGTGAAAACCCATGCACAAAACCATGGGCAGGTCTGCCCACCAGAAAATAGGGTTCAAAGAAAATTTCTTGCGGTGCTGCCCCGAACCTCGAATAGGAGGTGCTCTCGCCCACACCGTAACTTCCCTATTGCACTCGACACAACGTACATGGAGGCTATCGCCCCCACTATGACCCCACACCCCCCCATGCAACTAATCATGGAAATAATATAACACATACCCAATAGTAACAATGCATGTAGTTGATTAAGTCTATATCACTTATCATTTATATATTCTGTGTCATCATCAAATTTTTTAGTCAATCACTTTCTATTAAGGATTTCAATGAATTTGTTTTCTTTTTAACACATTTTCGTATGTAATTTATAGAATTTCACTTTTTCCTTCTAGAAATTGTATGCTATTGTTTTCTTTGCCAAAATTGGTTGCTAAAAAATTCGAGATTCTTTGATCCATTTCACTTGGAACAAGCCATCTAAAAATATGGCATGAATATTTCCAAAATTAAGGAGATAGTGTATGCTTTATTTTCCAGAAATGTTTGTCCACTTGGTATAATAATGGTAAACCTATCAACGATACCTAATCAATAAGCATAACATGAAGTTGTTCGCATTTTTTTGTCAATGTGTCTAATTTTTCACCTTTAAGTGAAAGATGTCCTGATTTTTTAATTGGTAAATGAAATGTATAGTGAAATCTTATACCTCACACATTTAACATTTCCTTTATTTTATATGATGTTATGATTCCTTTTAGCTGAGTTGGGTCATAGTTCAATATGATTTTGTACAATCAAATTAGAGATTACAATAAGCTTGTAATAGTAAATGTTTTTCCAATTCCCACACCAATTGTTACAAATATGTAAAATGGCTCACCCGGGAATTTTTTCTATGTCACCATTTATTTCACTATTTTTTCTTTTTATGGGTTGATAATTCTCATGATCTTATAGAATTTTGTTTCTTCTATTTCACAAAAAATTATCTCCTGTACACGAAATTGAATTCCCTGGATCTAGCTGCTTGATATAGAAACAAAAAAAGCAAAAAACTTGTGCTATCCTTGGATAATTTAGAATATGGAGGAAGGACTTACCTTGAGACATACAGATGTTCTCCTTTTCTCCATGCTTGTGAAATTTAGATCGAACTCCAATTGCTACAAACGAAAACTGCAAAACAATTATAACAAGCATGAGAACAACACGATATACATAACATAGACTAATGTATCTAATAAATGAGTCAAGAAGGCATTTAAATACATATGCGTCAAATAGACATAATTATAGGAAAACAAAAAATTTTGTATTAGGAGAGGATTACAACCATTTTACAAATCTTGATATTGAATAAGTCTCCCAGCAAACCTGTCATTCCTTATTCATAAAGAAAGCCTTCAATCACAACTAAAGGATGGTAATGGATCCCTAGGTAAAAAGAATCAACATTAGGGCATAACTAAGGGTCTCCAAAAGCCAACCCAGACTCTATCAAAGGTAGTGATTTTATATGGGAAATGGGGAAGGTTATGGACATAAATTCACATATTAGGGATGATAAGCTTTAGGGATAAGGGTTAAGACCTATAGGATATGATAGGATAAGAATTAAATATCTAAATCAATAGTAAATGGTTAAATCTACCTTAAAAGCTTCTAAAATGTAAAGGTTCATAAAAATATGTTTATTTTTCCTGAAATTCTGAAACCATCACACCTGCAAGAAAGGAAAATTGCGCTGGTCAACATAGGTTCCAATTCATGCACCATGAAACCATTGTATGTGCCTAGAAGGTAGAGTGCACTAGGTCTTGTTGAGGCCTTGTAATTATGTTGCCACAACACAGGGGAAAACCACCCAATCCGGGCCTTAGAGAAACTCCTTTTCCATTTGGTGTGGTGGCTCCAACAAGGGATAAAGAGACTAGTTTTCCAATAAGGATGATTTTGGGGTGTGTTTTGTTTATATAACATGCAATGGGAAAGGATTTTAATCTACCACATGCATTTATTTAACACTATCTATTCTAGTTTATAACCAGGGTGTTTCTTCCTTTATGAGATCTTAAAATATATCCTCCAACTATTAGTAATGAAGATGATTTAATAGTTGAAAGAGTTGAAATTATGTAAAGACGATTCTTTTAACAAAATAATTTGATTAAAAGAATAGTGAAAATTGTATCGAATTCATATGTGTGATTATATATCATATAATAAATCATAAGAAAATATTATTAGAGAAGTGTATTTAACATTCATTGATGGTAAGAGCTCAAATGTATAATGAAAGTAAAAGGATAACTATCCATCTAGAAAGAAAAACTTAATATAAATGAATAGAAGTACCATATATACGAGATCCTACTCATATAAAATGACAGTAGTTTTCTGCTCCTCTTAACTTTTAGGAAATTTAAAGTGTACAATAGTGCAACATTAGTTAAATAGCTTTGGATGTCAAAAGATAACAGATTTTGGTCCATTAATCAATCAAAGAATTTACAAACATACAGAAGTGCATTCTTTGCAAATGTTTTAACAAATTTATGGACCCTTCTCTAAATGCATGAGAAGGTTCAAATACTAAAATAAAATGTGCTTAAAAATAGATTATTACATAAAAATAGAGGAGGTTTCAAACAACCATCCTCGTAAAAGGAAAACTTCAACTAGATTCTAGGAAAATAAGGTAACAATATAGCTATGAATGTTGATCCTCCTTGTGGATTTTATCTCAAAGTTGACAAAATATTTGTCATAGATTTAAGTTGAGCTAGCTACGAAACTCTTGATCTCACTTGGCCCTTGAATATTGCATTTGAAAGTGTTGGTTGTGACATTTTTGTTGAATCAGTTAATGACTGCAGGGTTTGGTACTGATGGTAAGGTTTGATCAGAAAAGTCCAATAATTTTCTTGATCAAACTTATTTACTTTTTTAATCATTTATTCATGTATCTCTATCTTTAATTTCCACTGTGCTTCTAACGACTTGATTTATGAGAGCACTTTAGATGTGAAATCTTTGATAAACTCAACATTCAAAAGTTGTTCATAAATAAATTCAGTAATTTTCTTTGTTAACCTTAATTCTTTTGCTAATGCTTTGACTTCTTGTCTTAGGTGTGCTTCCTAATTCTTAAATATAAATTTCCTTGTGAAATTTATCTACATGCGGTAGCTCAGCTTCCTTTTCTGAGTCTGATGCTTGCCATTGAATGAACTTATAATTTTTCTTTTCAATTATCTCACACTCAAGTTTCTTGTTAGCCACTTGTTGGATCAAGATTTCACTTGAATCATAATAAGAGATGGTGATTGAAGCTTGCCGGAAAAATACTTCTTGTTGCTGCTTTAGCTTACCATTCAGGAAAAATTTTAGGGGAAAATTTTAGCCCAAAGGCGAATTTTAAGAGATTTTCAATTTTAATAGGGTGCATTTTTTACATAAAACCCATTTTCTATAGTTTAATAAAGTTAGCCCAATAAATATTTTAAAAATAATTAATTATTAAGTATTAGCCCACCAAAAAAAGGGCGCATAAAACTGGAAAAATGAAATTCGCCCCAATTTTTTTTAGTTGGAGCAGATTTCCATGGCATTCGCCTGGATTTATAGGGTCGAAAGGAGGGGTTACAGTGGTTCGCCCCAATTTTTTCAATGGTTAGGAGAGGTGTCTAGCCACTGGACACCGATCTTCTTGCTGGCTGAGATGTTATGATATCCTCGCTGTGTACTTCGCTCTTCATATAAAAGAAGGATATATATAACTTCAGTGGTTTGCATTTGATTAATTTTGACTAAATTTCTATGGTTTGATGGCTCGCTCATAGCATTCTGAGACTAAGTTTTCATAATCTATATGCTGTTGCTATTGCTTTCAGTCATGAAACCTGGGCTGGTGTGGGATTCTTATTTTTGAATGCTTTAGCTCAGATTTTGGGCTTACGGAGTAGACATTGACCACTGGTATGGTTTTAGCTTCTGTAAGCTTTTTCACTAGGTCTATATCTACATCCTAAACTGGTCTTTGTACAACTTGGGCTTTACTATTTAATAGCGCAAGCGTCGTTTCTTGTTTCCTTCCACTCATGTATCTGCACTGTAAATAGACATTCTCAGTCCTGTATTCTGAAACTGCTTGTGGGTTTCTTTTGTCATAGCCCATGGACACGTCTAGCTGCTAGTCGCGGGTTTCAAACCCTGTATCACGTGCCCAGTTGCAGCTGGAATGTGGGAATACTCTGAGCCTATTCAACAGCGGCCGCTGCAAATCCTGACGGTGATTCTTAAATTTTCATTTATCAGGTTCCGGTGGCTGAATTGCATTTGTACTATTTTTTTGATATTTTTTGTGGCATTGAATTGGATTTGGTGTAGAGAAATTTAACATGTTGTGCTTATTCGATTTGGGTATTGTTTTACTTGAAAATAGGTAAATGGGTTCATGTCAGTTTGGGTATATAGATGTCGTTCATGGAATTGGGAGGACACTGGATGGTTTGGATTGTGTCGGGGAATTGGTTTGTGCACAAGTCAGGTAGATGTTCTGCTATGCCAATGTACTTTGTTAGGTTGTCTGCATTATTTGTTTTTACAGTACCAGTGCTATTTTTTCTGACCATTATGTTTTGCTGTATACACTGATATATTCATTCTTCATTTTATTTTACTTTTATTTTAAAGCTTTTCTTCGCCATTGTTTGTATGTGGTTAGTGTATTTTCATTTTAGAAACAGAGCTCTGTTTTAAAAAATAATGTTAATCTCTGCTGGGTCAAATTTCTACCTATGATGTTGGTACCTTGCCAATTGACCTGGTCCGGCATTTTGGTTAAAAGCCCAAATCCATAGGATAGTTGGTTAAAAGACAAAATCCATAGGATAGTTTGTCTTGAGTTCCATGCCCTGGGCCGGCATTTTTGTTAAAAGGCCATATCCACAGGATAGCTGGTCTTGAGTTCCATGTATCTGCTCTTTAGATGGAAAAGTATTTGAATTTCAGTTCTGATATTTGTATGTGCTTCCCCTTCTCCAAGACGAGTGGAATTTCTTCCTTAATGCTCATTCAGACCTTTCAAATGTGAGGGTCATTTTACAACCAGTGTAGTTCTCTGAGTTATCATCCCTGTTACTTAACTGCCCAAATTGTTGATGCTAATGAGTGCTATTGTCATTGATTTCCATTCTTGTGATTGTAGACAGGGTAGTGTAGTATTGTCGGCTCTATGTTCTCAACAATTTCTTTGTTTCATAACTTGCATGTTCATTCTTGAGTAAAGGCACTTTCATTTTCTGTGTCTATCTTAAGAATGCTGCTTTTGTTTCATCACAAGTGCGATTTTTTTCTGATTGTTATTTTTTTTACAGAACTAGTGCTATTTTCTCTAATTGTATTTTTACACTGTATAGACTTTTCCTCAGTTTCTTTCATTATGAAGCTTCTCTTGATCATTGTTTCTATCTAATGTGTGAGTGTATTTGATCGGGAAACAAAAGTCAATTTAAAAAACTAATGTTAACCTTTGCTGAATTCCATTTCTACCAATGCTGTTGGTACCTTACCAAATTCCCTGGTTTGACATTTTGGTTAAGAGCCCATATCCACCTGATAGTTGGTCTTTGAAGTTTGAGTTACGTGAATTGGTTCATTTGATTGAAAACTATTTGAATGTCAGTTTTTCGCAACATTTATACATGCTTTTCCTTCTTCGTATGAGTCAAGTGGACATTCTGCCTTAATGCTCCTTTCAGAGCTTGCAAATGTGCTAGTTATTTTAAAACCAGTATAGTTCTCTGAGCTATCATCCCTGTTACTTGACTACCCACTTGTTATTTTTTCTTTCTAAAGCAGATGCTAATGAGTGCTATTGTGATTGATTTCCATGCTTACGATTGTAGTCAGGGCAGTGTACTATGTAGTATTGTTGGCTCTTTGCTCACAACTATTTCTTTGTTGCACAACTTGCATGTTCCTTGTTGATTAGAAGGACTTATGTGTTCTGTGTCTATCTCAAGAATGCTACTTTTGTTTGAGTTTTCAACATTCCAAATTCTGTGCATATAATGATGAGGTAATTGAATATTATTTGATTACTTTCCATGTAAGCATGTAATATCAGAGAATGATTTTCTGAGCCCAAATTTTGGTTACTGATGTCTCTTCTTTGATGCAGATAGAAGTTAGAACTGGGTAATCTCCATAGGTCAAGGACTTACCTTCTATAGGGTCTATCTCCTTTGTTTTGCACTTGCATTCATAGGGGTAGTGTAATCTAGTTAAGGTGATAACCGTTGAATTTCAAGATCTCAAGATGAAGGAAGAGTTGGGTGACACTAAGTCAAGGGAAAATTAAAAATTGTCAGACCAAAACCATGCTACAAGGTTTGAATGTAGGAATGGTAGCACTGCTCTAAAACCAAGGGAAAATGGAGTACTGGTGTCTCAAACTACCTGTTGATCAACAAAACATAAGAAAAGCAGACTAAAAACAAATGAAATGAACAAGAAAGGTGATCATAATTCATTGGTGTTTGGAAAAGTGGAAGCTGCTATTGGTGTCGAGAATGGGCCTCTAATTCCCTATCTGGACATCCCCGAGGAAACCCAAGGTTAATAAATTTGAGAACTATTGTGATAGAGAGGTTTCGATTTTATTTTTTTGAGAAATTTCTCCAAAATCACCTGATGGGTTTCCACATACCTAGTTCGATTTTATTTTTTGAGAACTACTCAAAATTCCTACATTCCAATAATACTTAATATATATAACAATGAACAAAACTATAAATTGGAAATTGTTAGAGGATATGGTCTAGACAGAGCCTACTTAGTAAGGGTAGATTGTTATATGTATCAGTACTACACCTGGATTTTGTGCATGGAACATGGGAAAAAATTATGACAGTGAAGTGTATACAAAAAAATTGATTGGAAGTGACCCTCAACAATAGTTTTAAGTACAATTAAGTGTAGTGGAAGCAGATGGAAATCAGGAGAGGTAGCATGAACAAGAGTTGAGGCTGCAGACAGTGTGTAGTGGCAACTGTAGAGTGGCAGCAGGTGAAGCAGAAATTAGCTTCAAAGCAGTGCTTCCCTTCTGAAAGATATTGCTCTGTGTCCTTGACAATTCAATTCCCCATACATAGTTCTGAAATCTATATATGTTCTATGGATCTTGCTGCCGGGCTGTCATAGGTTTCCTACCTGTGCAGGTGTTTATTACTATTGTGAATTGTGTGTGGCACTGAACTGGGATTGAGTTTAATACACATTTCAATGCTTAGATTTTTTTTTAATCCAGAGCCAATTCGTCCCTTTGTCTTGTCCATTCTCGCCGAATTTCATGATTGAAAGTATGATTAGGTCAAAGTTCATCGAGGGTGAAAATTGTTTCAGTCGTAATTGACTTCATTACATCCACGGACAAGTTGCCAGTAATTGATACCTAGCCAGATTTGTCATGCCTATAGAACAATATGGTTCTTTGGGTTATATTTTATTTGGACTTATAAGTTATAACTACCAGATTTGAAAATATGCATATACTGAAAACATATCTCTCCTTTTACAAATTTAAAACAAGACAACATTTGTACAAAAATACTAGGAGAGCATTGGCAAGTTCTAGAGTGGGCCTCCTCTCCAATCAATGGAGCTATCAGGTAAATACAGGGTGCCATTGCTACTACTTGTGGGATTCTGCTACAAACAGATTCATGGCATGGCATGGGCATGACATGGGGAATGGAGTTTTTCTAATGGTTCTCTTCATGTTGATGGTTATAATTTTAACAAATTCAGCAGGGTGGCTGCAACTAGCACATATTCCTTTCAATATCCAAATTTTGAAGGCATGAGAAGGAATAATATTTTGAAGAAGTGAAAAGAAGTTCACCTTATTATAGCTACCATGCTAGGTATTCCTTTAAGAGCTTCACAACATCAAATAATTTCCATAAATATGGTTGTAAGAGTTGTGATGGTGTTGTAATGTAAATTATGTTTCCATAGTTGAACATCTGAAGTATTTTGCGATATTGTTATTGTACCATGGCACCTGGATCGGATCCAGTGTTTATCAACACTTTTTTTAATAGCATGTTTTCTTTTCTTCCTGTTTCTTTTCATTTCTCCTCAAACTCGTCTCCAACCTCAATATCAGTGCTAGTAGTAGCATGAGCAACAACACTACGCTTAGCAGAACTAGAAGAACGCGTTTTCCAAACTGCACGAGAACTACTTCCCTCACGAGTCGCCATGTACCATGCTTGGTCTCGGTGGTTCTCTTCCTTCTACTCATGGTTCAACTACCATATCTCCATTGGAACCAACACCCCAAAGTCCACTAGACAATGATTCACCATTTTGTAGTATTTATTCGCCATTTGTACTGGTGATTCGCCATGATTTTACAAGATAATATAATCTCGTGAGAGATTCGCCATAAAATTATATATACATATTATATTATTAGTAAAATCGCCTTCCATTTTTCCTATGTATCATATGGATTCTCCCATTTATTATATATATATAAATTTCTGGGGGTTCTTAAAATTTTCCCTATTACCATTCACTTCCAATTCTTCTCTTTTGAATTTCTCTAGTTGTGGTTGTATTTTTAATTTGTTCATTGATGCTTCCAATTGCATTTATTTTTCTGTAAGTAGTACCTGATGTTGCAAATTTAATATTTCAAAATCCTTTTGGAATTGAGACATTTTCAATTCCATTTTCCTGCTGAAGTTAAGATTTTCTTGCTCTAACAGTCTTTCTAAATCTTGTATTTTGTCTTCTCTTTTCTTCAGTAACAATTAAACTTCAATAGCCTTGTCAATAGGGGTAGTAGCATATGCCAATAAAAATTGTGATAGGTTAGTTAAATGTTCAGTAGGATCAACTAGAGTATCCTTCCATAAAACATCGATAGATTCATTTGTGAGATTTGAAACTATATAATCCATTCATGTACTTTTTCTTGTCTTGACTACAACCTTATGAATAGGAATGTAGAAGACATCCAGTGAAGGAATTTCTTCGAATTGTAAAACTATTTTCTCTGTAGGGTAGGCCAGAATGATCTCTTGATCATGAGTTTCAGGTACCTATTGTAGTGGAGTTTCTATTTCCACTAATTTATGAGAATTCTCTAGTGTTTTAAAAATGGTAGCTTGATCAGAATTAGGATTTGGTTGTGACATTTGCAGTGCCTTAGAAAAAATTTCCCATTCATTCTTCAAATCCTTTGGCTAAGATTTTTCTACCTTGTCAGGTGTTTTTTGGCTGTGCTAAATTTATTGGGAAGATGATCCAGTTCCATTAACTCCTCCTTTCTCTTTCATTTCAATCTCTTTTATTACTTTATCAATTACTGTTAATTGGATCTCAGTTTTATTTTAGGGTTCATTAACAGAATGATCTAAATTCTGAGAATTATGTTTTGATTACCCTGAGTCACCTTCATACATGACTTTGGCTTCATTATCCAAGCTAATACCTCGATACGGTCTGTTGACATGTTTGATAAACAATAAATCCAAAGAAATTCTTTCCAATATCTTATTTATGTATTTTTGGAATGCTTCAAAGCCATCTTTATTGAGCTGAGTGGATGCAATTTTTAGTACATATCTAAAAATTTCAACACCTTGAAATAAATCATCAAATTTATGACGAATATAGAAAAGTGAAAAAGTACCTCTCTGCATAGGAAAATTAGGCTAAATGGCCTTCCTGGAATCTTTGAGTTGCTTCTAAATACCACTTACGACAAGTTGGTAGGTAATTTCTCTAGCAAGTAACTTGTTAGGAACATAATATGGCATGACGTGGGGAGAAGCATGCCGAAAAATCTCACACAGGGAAAATCTTCTTCGGTAAACCATCTAGCAATGGGAAAAATGTTTGTACTATCTTCTTTGGAAATCCTAGGGTCTTTCTCATTAAATATAATATGATATATATGTAGCATGACTCCATTGAAAATTTCATAAAAATGTAGATGAAAATATGACTCCCAAAGGGCTTCATGGTAAATATGGATTGCAGTGGGATTTTTCACATCCATCCTATGGTAGGAAAACTTCAACAAAAGCAAATTGTATCCATGAAATAGGCACTCATGTAAAAGGTGGGTATTTCCCTATAGGAAACTTTTATTTTACTTTTATACTCCATGATATTTCTAGCCAGATTATCAGACAGGATATTTGCCCAATTCAGAATTAAATAATTCACGATTCTGTCAATTAACGAGACCAAGTCTATAAGAAACCTAGCAGTATCTAGTTTTTCTAACAATCTACACAAAATTCCAACATCATAACAATAAGGGGAAGTCAATTCTGCTGTCGGGTATATACAGAGTTTGTCCTGTTTCAGATTTCCTTATTCATCGTTCCAGTCCTTTATAAATTTCATTAGGTCTGTATGTTTGTTTGTAAAGATTTAGATGAAATTTTTGCAATAGTTATGTTGCGGGATGGGCAAGTGGTACATTGTCCTCAAATATTTTTCTGAGAGTGAACCAATATTCTCCTCCTTTGAATTCTTCAATTTCCTATCTGTTATGTTCAGGTGGTAAATTACCCACTTAACCATATCTGTATAGGGGAGAATGTTCAGCCTCGTTGCTACTTTGTGGATGAATGAGCATGCAACGTTGAAATAAGAAGGGTCTAAGGAAACTGACACATCTAATCTAGCAATTTTGGTTATTACCCTTGGTTCTTCATTCTCTAAGAGTTGGTACATTGCCTCCCATGATGAAATTACATAATCCTTGTTGCAGGTGGTATCTGAGGAAAACATATCTGAGTATCCAATAAATGATGCTTGGGAAATTTCCTGTTCATTCCTGTCATCCTTACTCTATTAAGCGGTTTCCTAAATTCAAGTGAACAGAGAAAACTTTAGATCTGAGATGAATAGACAGAATGATAGAGTTAAAACTAATTAAAAAAAATCAGCGTTCAGTCATTCAAAACACGCTTGAAGTAGATATAAATGTTTCAAACCTTACTCCCACCAAGTGCCATTAATCACCCATAGTACTTCGTATCAAATATCTTACACACCTTTACGTAAAATGTCTATTAGATCAATTTAAAATGTTATATATTATATCCAATTGATTATATATGAATAATTTTGCGCACTTGACAAATAAATATCAATATGGCATAATTCAACTCTAAACCATTGCTTTTAATTGTGTTTTCTGTTGCCGTTGAATTTTTCAAAATGTGATCGACGCAAATCACAGATCGCAATTTCCATACAATAATAAAACTTGCATTTGGTTTTTCCCTGTGAAATTTGAAGTGTGCTAAAGAATCACATCGATTCACTTTATCATATCTTTGAATTTTTAAGATTGTTTCTTTATTCATTCTTCGGGTATGACTCATCGTAACCTTTACCAAATTTTCATAAGTTGATCATTTTTAAAAGTTGTGATGTGATTTCTTTTCAAAGAAACATTTAAACCTTTTGTGACAGGAGTTTTATACAACTTGAAAAATTTTATAGTGCATATTGGAGTTCACAACACTTTATTGTGTTTTAACTTATTCACTTGTAAGTTATGAGATTTGCGATTAGTGCTAAGAAATCAAAGCGAAAACAAAATGAAGTTTATTTCCTAAAGCTTTTAGATTTAGGATAAGATAAAATCAACCTTAGAAATTTTCTGTTTATTTTAAGGGGTCCCCATTTAGTGAAAATAAATGGGGGGTATTGTATGGTAAAAAAATTGGTGATTCACTTGGGAGAAGCAACTATCTATGAGTAATTTTTTCAAATTTCTAAAAACTTTTTCACAAATAAAAATAGTGGTTGGAATGAATTTCAATAAATAATATCTTACTAAGCAATAAAATATCTCTCAATTATAATTCATAAGATTTCCTCTTTAAAAATAAAATTATGAATATATATATCAGTCTTAGTCAGTTCAAAAAGATGAAGCAGGTGGCTCTTTCAGATTAGATTTATAAATATATACTCTTTTATCATAGGTATAGCCTCTGGTCCAATAGGCAATTTAATATTTTGGTAGGGTTACCTTTTACCCAACAATGATTCATCGTCCCATCCAGTATTTTTTACAATCTTAAAAAATAAATCCCAACTTTATATACTTGATCTCTTTTGGAACTTGTTTTCTTTCTTATAGATATTTTCTATTGTATTTTTATTTACTTAAAAGCCATTGTCTTGGCTTGGTAACGAAATATTGACAATGCCATTAACTGGTTGTAATTGAACAGACCAAGCTGACCCTTGATGAGAGCCCTTGTCCTCTTGATATAATATGAAGTCATTACCATGTTTTGGTAGGTAGTATTGGTAATTTTAGTTCAACTATATCCCTATGAACATGGTAAAAAAGCTCATGATGAGACTTATTACCTTCTAAGATTTTTAAAATAATTTTTTTTATGAATTGTTTTCTAAAAAATGATAATTTTTCCCAAATGGGGTGAATCATTGGTCCTTTTGGGGATTCTGGACGATAATTTTAGAGTTTTTTAGATTCTTCTATGTAAAAGAGTATTTTAGTATTTACTACGTTAAAGATTCTTTTCTTGACTGGTAACAGAGTAACCATGCTTTATAAATATGAGAGTTTATCAAAGAATAAATAACTTTAGTGAAATTGCATCTTTCAGTAAAATATAATCTATTTGATATTCTAATCTTTCGATTGTTTCCTTGACATTTTTTATTTCTATAAGCGATAAATCAAAAAGTTTTTTTGATATGTTTACTTGAAAAGGAAAAAATCAGTATTGTGCAACTTTTATTTTCTGAAGGAAAATAAAAGACAATAATATATAGGGAATAGAAGGGGTTACCTCCTATGGAAACTATTTCTTTGAAATACTCCCATTGATAGGAAAAGAATCTCTTTTACCTGATAGATCTTGCAATAAAAATGTTGATGGGCCCATTTATTCAATGATTTGAAATGGACCTAGCCACAATTTTTGAAATTTGGTGTGTTTACCCTTTTCCACATGTTCTTTGTCCCATTTCAATACCCGATCACCAATTTGACAGCTTTTTGGAGCGATAGAAGTTGAATCAAATGAAGCTTTTACTATCTTTTAATGATGTGCATGAGTAACTTTAGCTTTGTCCCTTTCTTCTTCAAGCTTAAGAATTTGAAATTGTCTTACATGCAAGGAAGAAGAAGGAGATTCATAAAGAAATTGAGATAAGGCAAGAGAAGAAATAAATACATTGGTAGAAAGAACAACTTATTTTCCGTAAACAAGATTGAATGAATAAATACCAATGGAGGCATTCTGAGTTATTCAGTCTTCCAAAAGAGAAAATGTTAATGAATTATGCCAATTTCATTGGCTTTGATCAAAATTTCATTTGATGATTCTAATAAGGTTTTTATTTGTGGGTTTTGGTAAACCATTTCCTTGCAGATAATAATTTGTAGAATACTTAAGGTTAAAACCTCTTTTGATTGAAAATTTTATCATAGCAGCTCCTGAGAAATAAGATGCATTATTGAACATTAAAGCAATCGGTAAACCTAACCTAGCTATAATAAATTGATCAATGAACTCAATAATATTCTTAGAGTTAGCCACCTTTAGTGGAATTTCTTCCAACCATTTACTAAAATCATCTATAGTTGTGAGAATATATTTATGTGGTTTGGAAGAGTTAGGAACAATCTCACCAATTATATGTAATCCCCATTGTTCAACTAGTTGCTCGATATTAATTGGCTATAATGGGAAGGTTGGTTTCATTTTTCTTCCAGATGCACTTTGAGGAATTTTGCATTTTCTTGCATATTCATAGGCATCTTTGAAAAGTGTAGGCCAATAGGAACCTGCATGTAGTATTTTATGTGTTGTTGTATTTCCTTCAAAATTTCCTCGGACTAGTCCATCATATAGTGCTGGGAAAAACACTGAGAGAGGGGGTGGGAGGGGCGGGGGGGGTGGCGTCGTGGGGGTTGAATCATTATTTTCAATAATCACAGTCTCTTACTTTTCACTTACGGATTTCTATACGTGACTTTGAATAGCCCAACTAGCATATATACATGGATATAGTAACAGAAACTTGCGTATACTGAGATAAATTTATTGTTAGATAAACTTTCAGAAACATTATTTAACCCATATTATCATTTATGCATCAGATAGTTAAGCAGTAAATATATGCAGTAATAAAAAAATAAATCATCGGACAAGAGAATCACACATGAACACCAAGATTTAAGGCGGAAAACCAATTCGGGAAAAAACCACTGTTGTTGTTGCCTTTGTCTTCAATATTTATTATATGGTAAATTTCTTACAATATTGTACTGATGCAGACTCATATCAGTACAAAGGCATCTACTTGCAGAAGGCTACAACCTTCTCTTGTTCTCCAACTGCTACTCGAAGGGAGCTCCAACCCCTTGATCTCGTTTACCAACCACTACTGGAAGGGAGCTTTAACCGAGTGATTAGAACACCAACTTCTAATGGTAGGAATATTATACATCCACACTGAAGGCCTCAACCCTTAGAACCATTGCAGACCATATTTCATCAATTTTCACACTAGGTCCCACAACTTCAACATAACTCATCCTAAAGATCATCAATAATAAAATTAACCCAAACTTCAATTAGAATAGTGAGATCACTATAACCAGAACATAGTAATAAACCTAGATTTCAGAATCAGTATGCAAAATCAATATCAACCCTGATCATTCATTATCTTAAAATACATATGCTACTTCATTGTACTGATCTCACGTGTATACACACTTTCCTTCACACTAACCTATGCATATATCTAAGAATACTGAATTACAGAATATGGTCAGTCTCAGAACTAGATCCGAGGCTTTCAATTAGATATATTTTCAGTAATGCATAACCCTTATTCAGTCAGTCATCATTAAACATATTTACTCACTTATTGATCAGATTTGTAAATATTCAACTTAGCAACATATACAATATTAAAGAAACCCAGATCTAAATGAATACTTGATTGACATACAACAGAAATACAACAGCAAGAAACATATAAAATTTCCATCAAGATTCAGAAAACCTGACTTCCATATGCACTTTTTCTGAGAGAAAGTTGCATATATATGAGCTTTCACCGAGACGAACTAGTGTATAGATCTATAAATATTAATTTTGCAGAATGTTTCAGATCTATATACTTACCCAGAGTTCTTCACTCCACTTCAACAAACATGCATTCAGTCACAGATCCAATCATCTCATCAATATATCAAATATTCATTTCATGTCTAGAGATCCTAATCCATCATTGTATCAAAGGGTGCATCCTAGTTTCATATTTACCAATAAACCAATTCCATCCACACAAATATACTTCATAGAGAAGTATTCGGTAACCACCCTTGTACCTCCACTTCCTTGCACTATGATCTTATTCTCCTTATATAGAATTAGTCTTTACCAATACCAGGAGCCAAAACCACACAAATACCCATTGTATTCTTGCACAGAATCAAATATATGGCATAACGCTCAATACTATGGGCTAATACCATGATAATGCCCCTTGGTATGATAATTTTAGAGCAGAAATGGTATACGTGACTTGGCTTATTCATAACAACGTGTATATCTGACTTCTCTTCGTAAAAACTGCATATATACTAACTTTGGATGTATATGCGGGTTTCCTGTATACCAAGTAGTGTATGTACAGAGGTTGCCTTCATCAAACCTACGTATACATTGAGAAATATTTCATGTTTCATTTCTCTGGAACTTACTGGAATTCCTTTCTCTGTCACATCTGAACTGACCTGTTGAAACATCATTTTTAAATACTTAACAAATAGGTTGCTATCAAAAATCAAATCATCAATTAGGTTTCCATCAAGGACAACATATTACATAATAATTCCAACAATACCCCCCTTTGGACTTGATGGAAACAATGTTGGTGTTTGATCACATAAATCTGTAAGTACCTGATGGATACATCAATAAAAATCAACAAGTTACTTTCCCACTTTGACATCAAGGGAAAAGGGTGGATTAATACCAAACCAAGGTTTACTTTTCCTTGTAGAAGTAAGAGCTTTGCAGATCTGATGTGCACCGTATTGACCATGCTACCTCTGAGTTCATTCTAATACTTCAGACGTATTTTTCAATGAAGTACATTCCTTCACCATTCTTATCACCAAGGAATCGTAATTACATCAATAATCCAACTAAGTGGAATTACATATTTTACTCAACTACCCATCCAAGTGGGATTACAATTTTTAACAAGTCCTTACATGATTGAATATCACAAATTTACATCATATGTCTCAACATGGCCTTTTCATCAAATAACATATATGATTTTGTATAACCAATACCAAAGAATCTGAAATAGGAGATAAGAACATAGCAACCAATCATAATGCCAATAATGCATCCTTTTCAACAAGTCAGGTGCTCCCCTTAAACTTGTGCATCCTTAACACCTTCAAAAACCAATTCATTGAAGCATCTTCATCAAGGGGATAAATATCAGATAAAGGTAGAGTAAGATGAATACTGAAACAATAACAAATATTTACCTGAAAACACCATAGACTCCTCTGAAAACCGAGGTAGAGAAATTTTGTCAGCAAAAACCATACGCAATTTTATGCACAGAAACTCATGTATATACACGATTTACCTTTATGAAACGAGCGTACCAAATTTAATCTTCTGAAGTTAATCAAATTGGATAAGAGAGGCAGAGACAACTCCCAACTTCTCTCTCAGATATTCAAATGCTTCCCTAGGAAGAGGTTTAGTAAATATATCTGTGACTTGTTCTTTGGAGGGAACATACTCCAATTTAACCTTTTGTTCAAGCACTTGTTTGCATAAGAAGTGATAATTGATAGGAATATGCTTGGTGTTGGAATGCATAATAGGATTTTTCGAGATACTAATGACACTTGTATTATCACATAGAATGGAGATGGGAGGTAACATTTGATTTGAATATCTTGTAATGTCTGCATCATCAAAAGAAGTTGTGTGCAACATGATGCAAACACCACATATTCTACTTCCACTGTAGATAAGGAAATAGAACTTTTTTTCTTAGTGAACCAAGATACTAATCGGGGCCCCATATAGAATGCAACACCACTAGTGCTTTTTCAATCATCAACATTTCCAACCCAATCCGCATCTCTGTAAGCATGAAGAGTGAGATCAACATTCTTTGGATACCATAGACCAAAGCCTTGATTCCCTTGTAGATATTTTAATACTCTTTTTATAGCGTGAAGGTGAGACTGTTTTGGATTAGCTTGGAATCGTTCAACAATCCCAACTGCATGCATAATGTCTAGTCTTGTCCTGGTTAGATAAACAAGACTTTCAATCATGGATCTATACTCTGGTTGAGTTACCATGGGAGAATCATCATGAGAACTGAGGTTACATCAATTTACCATTGGAGTACTCACAGGTTTGTAGTCTTCCATCCCATACTTCTTTAGAATTTGCTTGAGATATTTTTCTTATGATAGAAATATGCCATATTTTTCTAGTTTCACTTGTATGTTGGGAAAGATAATAGGCTCTAATGTCATGAAAAATCCTCTAAAGAAAGGACATTGAGGTGTAATTTCATAATTATGCTCACTATAAGTTCCAACATCGAAATCATCTATTTCTCCAGAACTCCAAAAAGTCTTATACAATCATTCCAAGGTGTTTGAAACTCCCAAGGGACTCCCATCTATTCATGATCATGATCAAGCTTTTCATTTGACTCCAGGAAGTGTGCCTCCAAACATCAGGCCTTATAAATATCCTTATGTCCAAAAAAGTGAAATTGCATGTATGACTGTAGAAATGTTAGAGGGAGGTATAATTCAATCTATTCAAAGTTATTTCTATGCTCCAGTAATATTGGTGCACAAGAAGGATGGATCACGGCTCATGTGTCTCAGTTATATGGAACTCAAGAAGCTCACTATTAAAGATAAATTTCCCATTCCTGCGATTGATGAATTACTAGATAAATTACATGCAGAAATTTATTTTACCAAGTTGGATCTCCGTTCAGGCTACCAATAAATTAGAATGAAGACTGAAGATATTCTGAAAACAACATTTCGAACTTATGACGGTCATTATGAAATTTTGGTCACTGCTTTTGGCCTTACCAATGCACCTTCTACATTTCAAGGGTTGATGAATTCTATTTTCAAACCCTTAGAAAATTTTTGTTAGTATTTTTTGATGATATACTATTATACAACAAGTCTTGGAAGGATCATGTTCAACATGTTGACGGGGTGCTCAAACTATTGGAGCACAAAGAGTTATATGCAAAACATCCAAATGTTTCTTTGAAGTATAAGAGCTGGAATATATGGGTCATATTGTATCTCAGGAGGGTGTTAAGGTAGACCCTAACAAAACTAAAGCCATTAAGGAATGGAAAGTCCCCACAACCATAAATAATTTGCGAGGATATCTCAGTTTAACATGGTATTATCACAATTTTGTTAAGAATTATGGGAGAATAGAAGCACCTCTAACAACATTATTTAAGAAAGATGCATTTTCATGGACTCATGAAGCAACTAAGGCCTTTGAACATCTTAAAGAGGAAATGTTCCTATCACTGGTCTTAGCTACACAAGAACTCACAAAAACCTTTATTGTCGAAAGTGATGCCTCAGGAAATGGAATTGGTACCATTTTAATGCAAGAAGGAAGACCCATTGCTTTTGAAAGTCATCCAATCAAAGGAAATAATTTACAGAAATATATTTATGAGAAAGAAATGATTGCAATACTACATGCACTCAGTAAATGGAGACCTTACCTAATGGGAAGACAGTTCAAGGTAAAAAACGATCATGATAGTCTTAAATACTTTTTGGAACAAATACTATATTTAGAAGAGTAGTGAAAATGGGTCACAAATATGTTGGCTTATCACTTTGAAATCATCTACAAAAAGGAAAGCTAAATGTTGTTGTAGATTCACTCTAAAGAAAGCATGAGGAGGTGGAAGCATTACCTTGTGCCATTTCGATTATCCATTGAGTTTGGATAACTGAAGCAAGGGAGGAATAGAAGAATGATGAAGATATATGGACACTCACTAAAAGTTGCAGCAAGATCCCAGTACATCTGATATATTTAGTTGGAAAAACGATTACTTATCGTACAAAGACTGCTTATATATTTGTAAGAATTCCCAACTAAAACAAATATTATTTTGGTATTTTACACCTCTCACTTAGGAGGACACTAAATTCTTTTGAAAACTTACCACATGGTGAAGAAACATTTTATTTGGGATGGCCTTAAATCTTATATTCAAAATTTTGTGGAGGAACATTTGGTTTTCTTGCAAAATAAAGTTGAGACAATTAAGACCCCAGGTTCGGTACAACCTTTACCCATTCCAAGTCAATTTTGGGAGAAGGTTTCAATGGATTTTATCACAGTTTTTCCAAAGTCCAAAGGAATGAGTGTCATAATGGTGGTAGTTGATAGACTTAGAGAGTATGCACACTTTTGTGCATTATCTCAACCATTTAAAGCAAGTACAGCTGCTACTGCAATTATGGAAGCAACTCAAAATCTACATCGAAACCCAAATATTATTGTAACTGAGAGAGATCCCATTTTCAGTAGGAATTTTTGGACGAAATTATTTTCTTGTTTGGGTAATCAACACGCGGTTGATTTCTAAGGCATTGATCTCTCTTTTCTTCTATTTTTGGAACTAGTTTCATAACACTTGAGTAAGTGTAATTGTACTTTTAGTTCCTCTTTGTTGCATTCAAGAATATATTGTAATACCCTCTTCAACTTATCCATATTGAACATATCCTAATATCATTGCATTCCAAGGGACCACATTCTTCTCTGGAATTTTATCAAAACGTTGGTGTGAAAATTCCATTCTCTTGCATTTTGTGTATCCTTACATTAACATTGTCCATATATATACATCTTGTGTAGAAAATTTATTAGAGCTTTTATGGTGGCACACACACTAAGAAGACTTTCGAATGTGAACTACTCTGACTTCATGGCTTCTCGCTGAATTTCACAATAAATTTCAAATGCCCGCTAGCACTATCTTTGTTGTGAATATGTCAAGATCATTGCAATCCATGTTATGAAATTCCTTAGAGGGATTCTGTCAAACAAATGGTGTGCATCCTTTGCAATCCAGAATTTGGCATACCCTAAGATCATAATAGTCCATGACACCGTATTTGCCTCGACCATCTCACTGAAAATTCTGCATTTTCCATGTCCCCGCAACGAACATAACCTGAAATCAAATTATTCCATGAAAATATATTTCTCTTGGGAATTTTTTCAAAACCTTTCTATGCATCTCCCACTATTCTAAAATTGGCATAGAAGTTGAAAAGATGGTTTTCAACGAAGTTTGTTACATCAATTCATGCTTTAATTATATGCGAATGGATCTGCTTGCCTTGTGTTAAATCTTTTGTCTTGGCACATATTTCCTTCTATAAGATCTTACAAAATAGGTTTTTTTCATATATAAAGGTTATAACATTTGTCAGGAACCCTCTTGAATCCACATGATGATATTCATGATATATTGTCAGAGAAAAGCAGTACTTGTGAACCTCAGCCATTTTTTCCTTGATATAGCCTTTATAGGACTCTCTGTATTCTGCATGTTTCCATTTGTCCTTAGCATGGCAGCTTGATAATCTTATGAAAAAATATTGCAATTAATATCTATATCTTTTACTAGTGGGAATTTATACTTGTCCTTTTTAGATGAATCCATTCTACTTTGCGCATTTTGTAATTTTTTATTATAATTTCACCTCCAACTCTAGCCTTCGCAATAATTGGAAACTAATACTTTCCTGTTTTCTTTTGCAATAGTTTAATACTTAGTAGAAATCCCAACAAAATAACTTTAGTTTATCGAAATTTGTTTTTACATGAAGTTTGTTTTTACATGGTCGTAGTTTTGCAGTACATTCTGGACTTAAAATAATAAAAACTATCCCCGCTCGAAAATTAGCATCCTGGTTAAAAAAAAAAAAAAAAAAACTATCTATGTTGTAAAATTGGATTTATATATGTTATTATGTGAATATTTTTTTAGCAAAATAATTTTTTATGGTAGAAACATGTGACTATTTATCTGTTACTGAGAAAATAATCTTGTCCTAATTTCTCTTCTTTTCTTGGTTGACAGGCAAAATAGCCCTGAAGGAGGTATGTTATGCTAGTTTTGGAAACTTTTACTTGTATTTTCATTCTGATAACGTCCCTCCAAGAAACGTAACCAAGAGTAGCAGTTGAAACAATTAATCCAAAAGCGTAAATAGTTTACGAAGCTTACATTGAGCTAGTGACTAATTCTAGTAACCCAGTTTAATGTCCAGTAGTTTAATAAAGTACCATATAAAGAAGCAGTAGTAACACAACCAAGTGCATAGGTAGGAGAGGGAGAGTAGATAGGAGAGTGGAGATCCTATCTCTTGAGTCCTTCCTTGTCCGAAAGTAAGATTGAGACTAGGAATAGAGCTTGTGTGGATAGCTATAGTGATAGTGGGATAGCTAGACCTACTGTAGAGCTAGAGAGATTTGACTAGGATTGGTGAATGAGAGAGCTTATCAAGGAAGCTCTTATAAGATTAGGTTTGGCAGCTAGACCCAGAGAGATCTTACTTATATTATATAGCTAGATTGGTGTAGATCTTGGGATTTGATTACTTTCCTTGAGAGGTGGAGATAGCATGGCCTAATATATAAGCTAAGAGCTTGCCTTGATATTTCTCTATTCCTATGATTCTTATATTCATGGAGAAACTCAAATAGAAAAGGATGCTAGATTGGATGTTGAATAAAATCTTATAGCCTTTGCTTTTGCTATTGGGTCATTCACTGATTCCAAGTAAGTGATGCCTTGTGGTTATATATTGGATCATTGATAAGGAATGAAACTGAAACTACTAGATTAATTAGGTATAGATTTTATAGTCGCATTTGTGACTGATCCAATTATTATAGAGTGCCTCATGTATGAAGTTCCAGATTGATAGCCTCTAACTCTATATATTGTTGACTAAGTTACAACTTTTTCTCGATGATTAGATCTCGTTCAAGTTCCTTCTATTTAAGAGCTCATACAAAAAGAAAAGATATACATAGATAGAAAAATCATGGATTCAATTGACTCACTAAGGGAAATTTAGACACTTGTACGACGTGTTCTATGCATTATTTTCTAATTAGCATGATTTTGGATTAAGGCTAGGGTAAGTTCCGACCCGCACGAAAGGCGTAACGATCTGGGCACTCTCTCGGAGAGAGACTTGGTGAAATAGACATGGATCCGCTGCTATTGGCACTCGAATCGGATCTACCATATATGGATCTAGCTCTGTGGGACCAATTTGATTTTGAATGGGCGAGGAGAAACTGCTCGCTTGACCAACCCCCCGTCGACCTAGCTAAACGAAAAGGCGAGGACGCTGGTTCTCAAACTACAAAATTAAGGGTAGTTATACTTGTTTCAAATCCATCTCCATATCCGGTTCAAGGGCCAGTATCGAAGGGCATGGAAATATAGTTATTTTTTTATGGATGGAGTAAAGGCCATTAAGGAAAAGTTTGAGAGCCAAAGAATAAAAACTAGAAATAGTCTAAGTTGTAGAATTTTTTCTAGTGAAAGTGGTTGTTAAGTCATTTGGTAAACTGAATCCGCATATGGATCTAAAACCTATGCTTTGACCAACTTGGCTACTTTCTTCTCGTGTTCGAGACACTTTGAACGTAAAGGTATTATTTCTATATATGTGCATGTTATTTCTCCTATTGTCGTCACCTTTTATTATTCCTATCACTGCTTAGGATTAATTGAAATGGATCATGGATCAATTGATAAAAATATACTTATGTCGTTGGTGGGACCGCGCTCGAAACTGCCTTTACCTCTGCATCTGATTATGTGGCTAGTGCATCTATAGGTTATGCCTATATCTGCCTACATTACTCGGTCGCACTTAAAAATGTTACTATTAAACCCCGTATAGAAACTCATCCATAGTTTCCACCACCATTAATGCTTCTTTCACTCGATCAAATGTGACTATTTATGGATCACCTCACTCAACTAGATATTCCCTTACCTTTCCTTATTCTTTCACCCCTATCTCACTATATAGGTGTGCCTTTCCTACGTCCACCCTAATGCCTTTATTTCCTTCATGCAGAAAAAAATAACTCTCTTAAATACTTATAGGTAATGGTATATTTCTCGTAAATTGACCACCCATGTAACTCTAGGTAACTCTGCTCTTGCTCCTACTGCCATCTATTTTTTTTCCTATGATGTTGTTGAGTCTGTTGGGGAAGCTGAAACTACTTATTCCATTGTGTGATGATTTATAGGTTCTGGGCCAACTGGGGCTACTATCTTTTGATCTGGAACCGATAGCACTCCAACTTTCACTTTCAACTGGAGAACCCGCTACAGTCTATAATGCCTCTTCTTCTTTTGCTGCGAGATCGTAGTAAGGGATGTTAGTATCAAAAAGGATTTTCTAACTTTTGTAGCTAGTGCCAAAAAAATAACTTATAATAGGGCTCTCTCTACTACTGGGTGATCAACCGACTCCTTTGTCCCTACAAGTGGTGCTTTTTCTCAATCAACTGGGTCAAATCCAACTGGTAGTGTTGTTCGTCAAATTTGTGGTGCTTTCATTTAGTCCGCTGGAAATGGATCCCAAACTGGCATGGTTTCTTAAAAACTGGGGTTTCAATGTCGGCGAGATAGTAGTAATGGTGGTTATTCGGATGATACTGTTGTTGGTAGATTAATGAGGACTGGGGCTGATTTTTTAGCAAGTTTCTTACTATATTATGTTTGGTAATGTACCATAACATAGATTTTGTGTTTCTCCTTGATGATTATTTATTAAGCTTGTGTGCTTAGCATTGGGCCTTCCAATGAAGATATAAGCTTATGTTCTTGGAATATGGCCTTCCAACAAAAATATCTTATTTTCATGCCATGTAACCCCCTTCTTTGTCTCTGTCTTCCATTACACATTTGTTTTCTATATCTCGTACAACATTTATTCCTAGTAAAAAAATTTACTGTAACTCCAATATCACTTTTTATTTTCATATATAAAAATACAACTCCCTTTTTCTCATATTATGTCTAAGCTTCCCCATTTTAAGGGTGCTACAATGCTATGTAAACAACTCATGATTTCATTTTAGCGTTTGAATTTATGATGGCATTTATTCCTGGCAGAGTTCCATGAATGGGTAAAAATGATGTATCACACAATTTTTATTTTCACTTATCACCCTAAAGTAAGTCTAGAAGTTGAAAATGAATAAATTGTTACATAGAGAAACCACCATGGAAATAAATTATGCTATAGTATTTCCATTATGTTTCTTGTTGTAAAATGCTACATCCACTTTCATATAGAAACACATTACATCAAATCATAACAACTGAAATATTTTATCTTTTTCTCCTCCCTATCGATCATTGTTCAGCCTCGAGGTTCCAAATTGTTGTTTAGGCACAGTTACTTTGCCTCTATTTTATGAATTTAACTATTATTAATGATAAAAATATCTAATTCTTATTCCAATATTCTTCCATGGACGGAAGCTATATTTCACTTTCAAATTGCATCCTTACAAACAATTCAAAATCAAATTATATCTAATTAAACTCCTCATCTTCTTTTAAGCGTAAACATCTATGCAATTAAGAGGCATTTTCCATTACCAATATAACATGTTCTAATGTTCAGAAGCGCCTTAAACCTATAAGCCAAGGGCACCTCATCTGATTTTCAGCTTAAGCATCTATACCATTAAGAGGTGTTTTCCATTACCAATCTAATATGTGATGATCTGTAGAAGTGCCTATAAACTGTAAGCTATGGAAAGGCAGTAAAGGCTTCCATTGGTAATTACAGTAGTTGTTTGTAACGCATAACGTGCATATACATGTACCTTTGTCCAGTTATAAGCCAAAACACTTTCAAACTACTTCACTACATCAATTGAGATAACTAGCATACATACATTTTTTCCTGGCATATTAGCAACTAATTATGGATAGTTTTCAAAATATAGTGTGTAATTCCTTACCCAGAGGAACCACTGAGATAATCACTTGAATCATGAGCAGCGATTTCCTTCCATAGTGGTATGATAGATCCCCATGACGGGCATCACCAACATTATTCCAATGCAAGAAATGTGTTACATGCTAAGAAACTTCATTCTATTGTGGATTAACAAAACTTTGCGCAACAAGCTTCGATAGGAGATTGTCGGGATTAAGGACAAGCTGCCAATAGGCTTCAACAAGAGATTGTGGGGTTAGATGGTGTATCCCTTGAAATATCTTGAGAATCGTATGATTAAATTTATACAATTTCTAAGAAATAATTATTTCCAAATACTTTTTACATTCCGATCAAAGTCTTTTTATGTTCTGACCATGAAAGCATGTCGAAAGAATAACTAGCCACACACAAAATAGGAAACACTACACTTATTGATCCTGATCGATAGGGACTTGTTGCTCACCAATCAATATTGTTATAAATCATAAATTATACATCTATTGCGTAGGATGAAATCACAAGCCTTCACAAATTTTGTCCGACGGTATAATTTTTCATCTATATAAAAGATGTTCTGAAGTCGACCATGAGAAGAATAATTACTTTACTAACCATCGATGTATGTTGTTAACTGATGTGAGACAACCCATATTCAAATATAATGATAATAAATTTACCATAATACATATTGCAAGATATGAATAGATGAATTGATGTGGAGTCACTTGCAAGGTCCAATACATAAGGGAAATGGATGCATTTCCGTTGTCCACTAGTGATAGGAGATGCCATTAATATATGAAAGCATTAAGGTATTGAAAATGTCCCTAACATCTAGTCTAAGATAATGTGCTAAAGTCAATGGGAAAAGGTCAGAACTATAAGGAGGGCCTTGAGAAACCCATCATAAACTAACACAAGAACAATTTGAACATTTGGAGAAATAAGATTTAAAACATCATCAACCTACTACAAAAATTGAATCCTGCCTACCATAAATTGGCTTTCACGTAGAATGCAGGCATCATTATGTCACATAAGTGGTTTTCATAGTTAAGATTTACACACACACACACACACACACACACACATATATAATTTATTTTTGTATTTATTTATTTATTTTTATTGTTAGTACAAAGAGAAATTTAGGGAGAAAAAGGAGTAGGAGGATAAAGTTCTTCTCCTACCACTCACATATTTCATTCTAACATATATTTTTAATAAATTTAGCTTTGATCATTAGCTTATGGGACAACATCAATGTACCTCCATCGATAAGAAAATGCATTTTTTCATCATCAATTTTCTTGATCCAAACCGATCCATTCTCAAATAAGGTGTCCAATTCATAGGGCCTGAGTTGTTGATTAGTAGGTTTCCCTTTGAAATCCTTAAAATTTGAATTGAGGAGGAGACCTTAGTCTCCTAGCCATAATTTCTTTATTTTGGTGCCATTTTTTTCGTTTGTGCCGAACATAGTGGTGTATTATATGGTGACAAGATTTTCAATTAATTCTAATTATACTTCTAATTATGTTAGTGAGAAATTTATTAGTTATACATTTAGCTTGTAAATCTAAGGTTCATTTTGAACTTGTGAACTGTCGTGCAAAATATAGGCTATTGAAATCTATTATGTGTTGAAGTTATAGTAAAATGCATGTGTTACATTGTACAATATGATGCAAAAAACATGTATGGTATTTTATAGCCCTTGTTGCTGATAGTGAGGGTTGAGGCAATTTAATTTCTGGATACCGTTGTTGCTAATATTGAGGGAGGAGGTGATTTAGTCTCATGATTCCCTTGGTTCTTCAAGGGAATGCACTGGGTGCATTCTAGGTGTGGAAACCAACTCAGCGTGTCCAAAAAATCTAAAGAACAAACACAGAAACAAAGAATCATTGAAGGATAAGTATCAGTATTTTACTTTCAATTTTTAACTATGTATATGATCAATGATTTTGGTTTATTATGATTAAATGTGAATTATGATTATGATTTATGATGGTTGCATTTTAAGCTAACCTAATATGAGAGGAAATAGGAGGGTGGCCTACAAAATGGTAAAATTGTGAAATTAAAGGCCTCCATTGGAAAAATATTCGTCGTTCAACGAGCAGTGGTGCTGCAGTCGATGATGATAAAGAATGTGGTGGAGGACTTAGGCTCTGAGAACCCTATTCATCTTTCGTCTGTATCTAGCAACATTTTAGAAAAGATTATCAAATATCACATAAACCATGTTCGTAATCCGCCACATCCCATCGATACCCAAGAAGATGTTGATCCCTGGGATGTGGACTTTGTGAAATTGGATCACTTTATTGTGTTTCAACTTGCAATGGCTGCACAATATCTAGATATAACGAGTCTTTTTGACTTGGTCTGCAGAAATGTTTTTTTTTTCAGAAGAAAAAAACAACTTTCTATTAGATAAAAATATGTTTACATAATAATACATATAGCATATGGTTTAGAGTAAAAAGGAAATTGATCATAATACTGGGAATCAGTCTCACAATGTATAACACACACCATGTGGGTACATACATCTACATAATTACTGAAATAAAGCCAATATAAATGAGGCATGCAGGCCCATAAAAAAACCCAAAAAGGATCAAAACATAAATCGCAAGAACGAGAAAAACCATGCAAGGAAATTCAACAACCACCCCACAAATCCAAGAACCTAGATGGAGACATCAGCATCCCTAAAAGCCAGTGCATCCCCAAATTCTAGTGCTACTGAACGACAAGCATAGCTGCAGACCCAAATAATAATATATGAGAACAAATTCCCCAAACCATTTCCAAAAAAATGGAACTGGTAGCATCTACGCAGACCCATGGACTTCATCCAAAAAAAGCAACCCCTATAACAAACAGAAACATCCCCATTTTGAACAAATTGGATATCAGAGAGGGACCACAGTGGCGAGCAAACCCACTGCAAAATAGGCAAGCTAGGTCATAGGAAAGAAGAGGGTCACAACAACGAGAAAACCTACTACGAAATAGGTGAGGCAGTCCATACAACCACTACGAGACCGCCCTCAAAGAAAATGTTACAGAAAGGCCACCACGCAATCAAAATATTTCCATGGGACCCAGGAAACCCAAAAAAATGGATTGGTCCAGCCATTGTCGCAACACATTGTCTTCCACGGGGATGATGTAAATAGATATACCGCAGTAGATAAAGTGGCCACAGATGATGTAAAGGGGCCGAGTGGCCACCAGACCCCCTCGCAAAGGAAACCGTATGCGTTCAACAAGAGTTTTTAAATAAATTTATAACGCATTAAAACAAGATGCAATGCTTAGTTAATTATGTATCCCTAGTGTGTCGAACTATTTCCAATGAAATTTCAATCTATAAAATGCCCCAGAATGTGCATAGAGTGTTCAACAATGAAAATAATCCTACTCCACAAGTGTAGGAGGCTATCAGGTGTGAATTTCACTGGGATTTTTATGACTGAACTCTCAAATGTTATAATTATGATGATCAACCCATAACGTATATTTGTAGTAACATTTACATTTACATAAGTTTACTTTTCTGTAAGACACCTACTGCGAGATCCATCTGCTTTATGAATTTATTTAGTTTTATTTTCATTAACATGTTTCGTAACTAGCACAATCACATTTACCAATGTGGTTGATATACGCCGATAGGTGTATATGAGGCACATATACAACCACATTAATAATTATTAAATGTATAGTGTTAAAGTGCCTATTCAACATTGATTATTTTTACTTATTAACTACTATATATATATATATATTAACAAAATTATACATACATACATACATACATACATACATATATATATATATATATATATATATATATATATATATATATATATATATATATATATATATAACAACATTAATATAATGTTAATAGTAATACGAATACTTATTTATGGTTCATTATTATCTTAATGAATGATATATATTTATTAACATATCAATATCAAACTGGAATATTAAATTATTTAATATGAGCCTTAATATTATAAAATCAAACATTATAAACCCTAATATTAATACTATATTTTCAAGATTGATATTATAAGCCTTACAATAAATATTTTTAACCATAGGATTAATATAACGATTAATACAATAAAGAGTGATATTGGAAAAACCCAATATTTGTAACAACTAAACCCTTTAAAAAACTACATAGTAAAAATAAATGAAATTTTCTTTTATAATCCATTAATAGAATTTACTATGGTTACATAACCATATTTTTTATAAGATTTAATCATAGAAATAAAGGATGCTTATTTAATCAACGACCCATATATATGGTTAATTGGAAATACATAACAAATATAAGTTTGTGTATTTATACATCAATATATATACATATGTGTGATCACATGTATAGTCATATGATTAAAGTTTGCGTGAGATTTTATTTATTTTTCAAAGCATCCACCTTAACGCTGTTCCATATCTGCATTATATAACTCCACCGTGATCTTTTCAATCGACGGTTAGCTGGCATGTAAACTCCATTTATTACCACAGTACTGGCCTTTAATTCCTTTGAAAACTGCCAGGATTGCATATAGTTTTTAATGCACTTTTCTATGGTACTCTACTGATCCTCACCGTCGATCCTTTTTCCAATCTACGACTTGCATTTTCGGTGGGAGATCTGACTTAACGCTTCCAAACCCTAATACATACTTGGAACTTTCCATCTACAACTCATTTATGCTATTTTTGCATGGCTCTTAAGCTCATGGAGCCTCTGGGTGTAAGCTTTCATATGAGGATAATCCTTCGACCTTCAGATTATTCATTCCTTAGGTTTTTGGCTGAGTCTTTGGCCTAGCTCACTATCAGTCGAAACATTCTTTATTCCTCAGAAAATTTAGAAGGAAGAAAAATGCTGCTAAGAATAAGTCCAAACTCTTGTTCTCCCGCCATGACATCTACTCAACGAGATTTCCTTTCTTCAGTAGTTTGCCATCAGGTAAGAATAACTCTGCAATTTGTCCGGTTTTATGCATTCATTTTCCTGTTGTAAGATAGTTCGAATATTCTCGTAAACATTAAGTGTTTTAATGTTTACTTGTATACTATAGGTTGTCCACATGGGATTCTTCCTCCTACAGGTAAGATTATCTTCGTGCTTCCACAGGTTTCTTACTTCTTAGCATTCTTATTCTTTTTTAAGTATTACTTTGAGGTATTTTATATTCTCTCGGAATAACATCTTTTGTTGTTTCTCAACAGGTCAGTACTATAACCTCGACCTCTTTGGCACGGAGTCTATGACTGACATGAACTGCAGTGAATCCTTCGTCATCGGCTAACACACTTTCTCTCTCTTCCTCAAGGTACATTGGCAACCAAAGTTACTGCTCCTAGATTCTGGCTTTGAACAGAGTTTCTAGAACGGAAAATCGTTAAGATGATTTGAGGGGATTAAAAACCATTTTGTCCAGTTTTAAGATAAAACTCAGTCTAGATTGCATGGTGTTTATTTTTAATTATTTTTCAGATATTTCGGAAAGGTTATTGGTTATCTATCATATATTTTGATTGAATATAGTATCTATCGATACTAAGCTTTGTCGTGATTCCTTATTACCTGTATTCTGTTTGTTTTAAAAGAAACCTAGAAGTGGAAATGTACACATTTTTTTTTCTATGTAATACTATACTATTTTCTCGAATATAGTTCCACAAAATTGTTCAAATAAATTCTTTTAAGATTTCCATTTAATATCTTTAGTACATTTAGTGTCCGGACCACCATTTACCGAAGTCTATGTATAGTTTAGAATAAGAGAAAGAACAATGTGCCTTAGGTAGGGCATTGCCCAAAACCTACACCAATAGTTCTAATCTCTGCATAGGTCTATTTTAAATTAATTTTTAACATCACAATTTTTCTGGGTAAAGAAATTATCAAAATTAAAATAGTAGTTGAACTATTCCTTCATAATTTCTTATGATTTTTCCATTGAGTTTTAATCTGTGATGTAATTGAAAAATTGTAAGCAAAGAACTATCACAGTTAACAGATAATTTTCTTTTTAATATTCAAGGAAATACTTTCTAATTCCTTTTAGAACATGTAATAAAAAGTACTTGTTTATAAATAGAAACGATAGTTGTGTAATCAAATGTTGTTTACTTATATCTAGATTTACAGGATATTCGTGTATCAAACGTTCCTATTTATAAGTAGAATACGTACATCTATGTATTCAAATGATATATATATATATATATATATATATATATATATATATATATATATACAGAATGAAAAATACCTATATAAACAAAATTCCTATTGATAGCAGAATACAAACACCTGTGTTCTCAACTAGTAAATACTTCATATATATAGAATACAAAATAACTATTTGTAATTATCTGTATCACTTTGTTTTAAGCTGTAGTCCTCCAAACCATCAAGAGAGGTGATTACGTCCTCTACTTGCCCCCTAGCTCTAGACTTGGATGATACGGGTTAACAATGGATTCACTTTTTGCTATGACCTTAGGACAACTAGTCTAGTCAGTATCAGAAATCTAGTTTCAGGTTTTTTCTAAGCGACTTTTCCACTGGTCTCTACCATCTTCAGAAATTCCTCGACCTTTTTCCAAACTAGAGATGAACCACTACTCCTCACTGGGATCAATATTTATCCTCAGAGAAGTAGGTAACTATTTTCCAACTGTCGCCAACCACTTACCAATTCTTGGAAAACATTTTACTATGAGCTTTTTACTTTCTTTAAGAAATTATTTCCATTAATTAATTATTCCTAATTAATTACTTAGAAAAAAATAACTTTTAGACAGTAATAATTATTTGAGTCTTTTCCTGACATAATAATAAAAATAATTTTATTTTAAATAGTTAACACTAGTTATACTTAATGAAGTTGTCACAACTTCCCCCCTAGAAGTAACACCGTCCTCAGTGTTTTTTTTTACTCTAGTTCTGCAAAGAGCTCTGGGTAAAATTATCGCACGATTTTTTCGTCCTCCCAAGTAGCCTCATCCGGCCTAAAGTGCTTCCATTTCACTTTGACCTAGACAACCACTCACTTGCGGAGTATGATTTCCCTTCATTCAAGTATGTGTTGCGGCTTGACCAGGAGCTTGCCGTCCGGTTCTACCTGAAAAACAACAAGTTTCCAAATAAATTCTCACAATATATATATATATATATATATATATATATCTCAAGTTAGGATTATTACTCCTATCCTACTTGTATATTTTTCCAATCTATTATGTGCTTTGCATCATGCACATAACACCTCAATAGGGACACATGAAACACATTGTGTACTCGTATGTGGCTGGGTAAAGCTAGCCGATAAGCTACAGGTCCTACTCTTTACAAAATTTGGAAAGGTCCACAGAACCTTGGAGACAATTTGGCACAAGAGGTCCACCTTAAGGTACTCCTCTTGGGTTTAATTCTCACATATACATGGTATCCCACCTGGAATTCTTGATAAGACCTCTTTTTATCTGCATAGACCTTTTACCGATCTTGTGCAACCTTTAGATTTTTTCTTATTTTCTTTACCTCTATTTCCATTTCAGCAAGCATATCGAGTCCCAACATTGATTTTCTCTCGGATCTGCTCCAATTTATAGGCGTGCGACACTGCCTTGCATATAATGCCTCAAAAGGACTTATCTTCAGAGACTCCTGATCATCGTTGTTGTAAGAAAATTCAACAAGATGGAGATAATCCTCCCATTTAGTTGGTTTCCGCATTATATACATGCGCAAGATGTCTTCCAACACTTGGTTTACTCGCTCCGTTTGACCCTCAGTCAGGGGCTGATAAGTTATGCTGAAGTTTATCAGAGTTCCCACAAAGGTAAGCAAATTTTTCCAAAATACAGAAGTGAACTTAACATCCCGATCTGAAATAAAGGTTTTTGGAATTCCATGCAACCTGAAAATTTCCTTCATAAGTATGTCGGCTATGTGTATCGTCTTGTAAGTGGACTGCACAGGTATAAAATGTTTGGATTTACTCAATCTATTCACCAAAACCATGATATACTCATTTTTCTTTTTTTTGTGGTAAACTGATAATGAAGTCCAAGGATATGACCTCCCACTTCCATTCAAGTATTGGTATGGGTTGCAACAGTCTTGCGGGATGTTGATGCTCCACCTTTACCTGTTGACGTTCTAAGCATTTGCTTAAATATTCAGCAATATTTTTAAAAATACTAGGCCAAAACTATACCTTCATTATTGTGGTCAACATTTTCTGGTATCCTGGATGACCTGCATAATTGTTGCAATGGAATTCATCCATTATCAGCTCCTTCAGAGCCATGCGATTAGGCACATAAACTTTTCCTAAAAGTCAGTATCCGATATTTGTTTATTTCGTACTCAGATATATGTCCTTGCTTCATGTTTTCTTCCATCTGTTTCCATAAAAATTGGTATTCTGGATCTTTCTATGCCTCTTCCTTTAATTGTTCGAAAATTTTATTTTCTAGCTAATTATAATACAGCTCATATATACCATGTAATTTTATACTTAAAGCATCAGCTACTCGATTTTATTTTTCCTTTACGTGCTGAATGCCCATATCAAACTCACTTAGGAAGGCATTCCATCTTTCCTGTCTAGAGTTTAAATCCATTTTCTTGAAGTAACTATTCAAGCTGCTATGATCTGTTTTAAGTACAAAATTTTTTCCCAACAAGTAATTCCTCCACACCTAGAGCGCATGTACTAATTCTATTAGTTACATATCATATGCAGAATATCTCTGTTCATGGTCTTTCATCTTCCTTGATTTTTATGCCACCACTTTGCCTTCCTAGGATAGAACTGCCCCAACACCTTCTTTACTTGCGTCGGTATATACCTCAAACTATTTGCTAGGATAAGCTACCCTTAGCACAGGTGCAGTGGTAAAAATATGTTTCAAATTTTCAAAGTTGTTCTGACATTCCATTATCCATTTAAAAACTTTTCTTTTCCTTTGCAAGGAGGTGATAGGAAAATAAATTCTAGAAAATCCTTCAATAAATCTTCGGTCATAACCAGCTAATCCCATAAAGGATCTAATTTCTGCCACGTTCTGCGGTACTTTCCATTCCATAATGGTTATGATCTTCTCGAGATGAAAAACGATTCCTTCTGCTGAAATAACATGGCCTAGATATTGGATTTTTGTTTTAAAGAAATCACATTTGTTGTACTTAGCATACAACTGGTGTTTTCTTAACATTTCTAGAAAAAGCCTCAAATGTTCCTTATCCTCTTCTTGATTTTTAGAATATACCAGAATATCATCTATAAATATAAGTACAAAATTATTCAAGAAAGGATGAAAGATTCCAGGCATTAACCTCATAAAGGTTGCTAGTGCATTAGTTAATCCAAAGGGTAATACCAAAAATTCATTGTGTCCATACCTGGTACAGAATGTTGTCTTTTAAATTTCTTCATCCTTAATTCGAATATGGTGACATCGAGATCTTAGATCTATCTTGGAAAACACTATGGCCCCTTTTACTTGATTAAACAAATCATCAATTTTTGGTAGGGGTACTTGTTTTTTATTGTTAATTTATTGAGTTTCCTATAGTCCATGCACATTCGCATGGTCCCATATTTATTTTTTACAAATAGAGCTGGTGCTCCCCACGGGGACGCACTTGGACAAATATAGTCTTTATCCAATAATTGTGGTAACTACATTTTCAGCTGAGTTAGCTCCGACACACTCATTTTGCAAGGAGCCCTTGACACTGGAGAAGCTCCTGACAATAACTCTATGGTGAAATCAATGTCTCTCCTTAGTGGTAAACCAAAAATATTTTCTGGAAAGACATCCATAAATTCTTGTACCACTGATATATTTTCCTTCATAGGTGATTTTTCCTTGGAATCTACATATCCTACCTGAATAGCATACAACTGACATCCCTTTACTATACACTTATTCATTTGGGATGCGGTAATTGGGTGTATCTGTAATGGATTTTTTATTCCTTGAATCTCTTTATGTGTTCCAATGTGAATTCTGTAGTAAATAATATTTTCCTTACAGTCCACCAAGGTCCAATGTTTTTCTAACCAATCCATGCCTAGAAAAACATCATAGGATCCCAATGGCAGAATGTTGAAATCTACTTGTAACTGTTGTTCTAAAATTTCCAGAATACAATTTGGAATCTTGGGAGTTACTTTTTTTTTTGCTTAGGTAGCTAGCTATACCAGCCATTAAATTTTAAATTTATGTTCTTTCAAATTACACATTTCCACTATTTTAGGACTAACATAGCTCAAAATTGCTCCTAGGTCTACCAAAATAGAAATAGATTTAGTTAGTAATTTACCTTCTAGTTCATCATTGTTGGCTGATAATCTGCCTGTCGGTCCTCCAAAGCTGCATTGATACGGGGTATGTTCCGCACTACATCACCTACTATAGAAGCTTCCTGCAAATTTGCCACTGTATCATTTCTGTTTCGCTGTGGACTGTTTTTGTAATAGTATGCCTCACCACGCCCCCAAAACTATAGAGGTGGCTTAGTCATATGACCTTTCTCAGGCTTACTAGATGCTTCCATAGGATTTTCTTCTGCTAACCATCTGGTTCTCTAGTGATTTCTACCAAATTGTTTGCTAGCACAATTTCGTGCATAACTTTTAAAGTTACCGCTTTTGGCGCCTTTGAAATTGGAGTTAATTTTCTATCCTTTCATTGGCTGCTAATTTTTACAAACCTCCCCTTTAGCCTTAGACTGTTGATAACACATTCATGCTTTATAAATGGCTTCATCCATGGTCTGTGGGTTTACAAATTCTATTTACTCCTTCATGTGTGCTGGCAGATTACTCAGAAACCTCTGCACCTTAGCCTTTTCCTCTCGAAGATATGGAACATATCATAATAGAGAGGTGAACCTGGTGATATATTCATCCATGGTCATCTATCCTAGCCTTAAGTCATCAAGTTATTTAACTTTCTTGTCAGAGAATCGCTCTGTCAAATACTTGTCTTTAAAATATTGCTAGAACGATTCCCAGGTGACATCTTGTTCCTCAATACTATGCACATTCTTCACTTCTTCCCACCACAGGGTGGCTTTTTCTCTTAGCTGATATATAACTAATCTGGCCTTCAGGTTTCTGTTATATTCATACACCTGAAAGTACTTGTTCATATTAATTAACCATGCTTCTGTCACCTCCTCAGCCTCACCATCAAATTTTGGTGGTTTAATCTTTCGAAATTCCCCCTGAAGTTCTAATTTCTACTTCTTAATCTCTTGCTGATCTAAAAAATTACCGGATTCTACCTCATTGTAATTTTTATTCTTGCTTCACTGAGATGAGCTTTTTTCCACCCTGTCTGTGGTGTTATTACTCGTTTTTTGTTCATCTCCTTCTTGTATTCCTCTGTCAGTACTTGGATGTTCCACCTCCTGGTTTTGTTTTTCTGATGGACTCTTTAATCTATTTTCCTGGTCTTGTAGTAATAGTTCATTATCATTTCAGACACGTACCATTTCCTCCTATAGTTGCTTCATGGTATTGAACAACAAACTTGTTTGGTGCTACTATTCCTCAGGCAACTAACTAGTTTGTTGATGTTGTTCGACACTTAACTAAACCCACATTTCTGAGTTCATCACCGGTTGTGCTTGGGGTTCCCTAGCATCTTGTGGTGTTTGTGATGCCGATCCTCTTCTCATTATCTTTCCTTATGTCATTCTCTCTCTGTGTGCATTACTCACATACACAGCTTTATCGTTAGTCGACCCTTAGGGTCCCAGTGTAGAAATGCCACTTTGATACCACTTGTAACAAATAAACCCTTTAAAAAACTACATAGTAAGAAAAAAAAAAATTTTATTTTATCCTCTGTTAATATAATTTACTACAGTTACATAACCATATTTTTTATAATTTTTAATCATATAAATAAAGGATTCTTATTTAATAAACGACCCATATATATGGCTAATTAGAAATACATAACAAATATAAGATTTTGTATTGATAACATCAATATATATACATATGTGTGATCGCATGTATAGTCATATGATTAAAGTTTGGGTGAGATTTTATTTTGTTTTCAAAGCATCCACGTTAACACTGATCCATATCTGCGTTATATAACTCCACCATGATATTTTCAATCAGCGGTTAGCTGGCATGTCAACTCCATTTATTACCATAGTAATGGCCTTTAATTCCTTTGACAGCTGCCAGGATTGCATACAAATTTTAACACGCTTTTCTATGGTACTCTACTGATCCTCACCATCAATCCTTTTTCCGATCAACGGCTTACATTTTCGGCGGGAGATCTGACGTAACGCCTCCAAACCCTAATACATACTTGGAAATTTCCATCTACAGCTCATTTATGTTTTTTCTACTCAGCTCTTAAGGTCATGGAACCTCCAGGTGTAAGATTTCATATGAGGATAATCCTTTGACCTTCATATTATTTAGTCCCCTGGTTTTAATTGGTTGAGTCTTTAGTCTAGCTCACTATCGGTCGAAACATTATTCAGTCCTCAAATGATTTATAAAGAGGAAAAATGATGCTAAGAATAAGTCTAGACTCCGGTCCGCCCACCATGACATCTGCTCAATGAAATTTCCTTTCTTCAGTAGTTTTCCATCAGGTAAGAATAACTCTACAATTTTTCTGGTTTTATGCATTCGTTTTCTTGTTGTAAGAGAGTTTGAATATTCTGGTAAGCGTTAAGTGTTTTAATGTTTAATTGTATACTGAAGGCTGTCCACATGGGATTCTTCCTCCTATAGGTGAGATCATCTTCGTGCTTCCACAAGTTTCTAACTTCTTAGCATTCTTATTTTTTTAAGTATTATGAAGAGGCATTTTATATTCTCTCAAAATAACGTCTTTTTTGGTTTATGGATAGGTTAGTACTCCAACCCCGAACTTTGTGGCACGGAGTCTATGATTGACATGCACTGGAGTGACTCCTTTGGCCTTGGTTAACACATTGGCTCTCTCTTTCATAAGGTACCTTGGCAACCAAAGTTACTTCTCCTAGATTCTGGCTTCGAACAAAGTTTCTAGAACTGAAAATCGTTAAGATGCTTCAAGGGGATTAAAAACCATTTTGTCCAGTTTTAAGATCGAACTCAGTCTAGATTGCATGGGTTTTATTTTTAATTATTGTTCAGGTATTTCAGAAAGGTTACTGGTTATCTATCTTTTCTTTTAATTGAATATAGTATCTATCGAGACTAAGCTTTGTCCTGATTCCCTATTACCCGTATTCTGTTTGTTTTAAAAGAAATATAGAAGTGGAAATGTACACTATTTTTTTGCTATGTACTAATATACTCTTTTCTCGAATATATTTCGGCAGAATTCATCAAATAAATTCTTTTAACATTTCTGTTTAATATCTTTATTACATTTGGTGTGCAGACCACCGTTTACCGAAGTATCTGTATAGTTTAGAATAACAGAAATAACAATGTGTTTTAGGTAGGGTGTTGCCTAGAACCTAGACCAATAGCTCTAATCTCTACATAAATCTATTTTAAATTCATATTAAACTTCATAAGTTTTCTTGGTAAATAAATTATCATAATTAAAATAGTATTTGAACTGTTCCTTCATAATTTCATATGATTTTTCCATAGAGTTTTAATTTGTGATGTAACTGAAAAACTGTAGGCAAAGAACTGTCACAGTTAACAGATAATTTTCTTTTTAATATTCAAGGAATTACTTTCTAAGTCCTTTTATAACACGCACTAAAAAGTACCTGCTTATAAATAGAAACAATAGTTGTGTAATCAAATGATGTTTAATTATATGTAGATTTACAAAATATCTGTGTATCAAACGTTCCTGTTTATAAGTAGAATATGTACAACTGTGTATTCAAATGATAATTATTTATATATATATAAAAAATACAAAATACCTGTATAACTAGCATCCCTATTTATAACAAAATACAAACACCTATGTTCTCAACTAGTAAATACTTCATATATACTGAATACAAAATAACTATTTGTACTTATCTCTATCTATTTTCCCCCTAGCTCCAGACTTGGATGATACACGTTAACAGTGGATTCACTTTATGCTATGACCTTAGGACAGCCACTCCAGTCAGTATCAGAAATCTAGTTTCAGACTTTTTCTGAGCGATCTTTCCACTGGTCTCTACCAGCTCTGGAAATTCCTCAACCTTCTTCCAAACTAGAACACAACTTCTACTCCACACTGGGATCAATATTTATCCTTAGAGAAGTAGGTAACTATTTCCCAACTGTCCCCAAACACTTACCAATTCTTTGAAAACATTTTACCATTAGCTTTTTACTTTCTTTAAGAAATTATTTCCATTAATTAATTATTCCTAATTAATTACTTAGAAAACAAATAACTTTTAGACAATAGTAATTATTTGAGTCTTTTCCTGACACAATAATAACAAGAATTTTCTTTTAACTAGTTAACACTATTTATCCTTAAGGAAGCTGTCACAATATTATATACCCAATATTAAAAACTCAACATTTTAGATATTGATACTAAATGCAATATTAAAAACCCAAAATTAAATATTACAATATAAAAAATCAAAGGGATTAATATTATGAACCCTTGGGAAAATAAATGCTAGGGCTTAATATTATAAAACCAAGGGGAAAATAAACGCAAAGGAAAAATATTAAACCCTAAGATTAAAAGTAATAAACAGAAAGGATTAATAAACCCAAAGGAAAATAAATCCAAGGAATTAATATTATGAACCCAAGGGAAAATAAACACAGGAGAAACATATTGAACCCTAACATTATTAATAATAAACCCAACATATTCATAAATCCAATGGAAAATAAATCCTAGGAGTTAATATTATAAACCCAAATGAAAATAAAGCTAAAGGAAAAATAGTAAACCTTAATATTAATAAAAATAAACCCATATTATTGATATTATAAACCAAAGGGGAAATAAATAAAATGTAAAACACTAAACCCTAGGATTAAAATGTTACATTATTAATAAGAAAAATGTGATACAACATGATTATTAACGTTAATACTAAATTTAATATTTTAAACCCTAACACTATTAAACCCATTATTATAAGACATAAGATTAATATTATAAAGTCTAATAATAATAATATAAACCAAATAGTGAGATTAGTATTATAAACTCTCATAACAAACCCAAGATATGAATGATATAAAGTGCAATGATTGATCCTATGAAATTATAGGAATAATAGACTCAATGGATTAATATTATAAATCCTTAGGATTATTAAACCTGAAATATTAATATTAATATATAAACCCTAAAATTATAAAAATGAATATTATGAACTCCAATATTAAAAATTGAATATTTCAAAATTTTATAATAAATACTATATTGTAAACCCAATGAATTAATATTATAAAACTTAAGATTGTAAACTCAAAAAAATTATTTTATAAATAAAATAATGTGATGTTGGTATTCATCACATAAATTTAAATATAATATAAATATAAATATTTATAATTAATAATTAAAATTCATATAAATATTAATATAAAAAATGAATAATTATAATAATAATAATATTAATAATTATTAGTAATTAATAGTTCATAATTATTTGTGATTAGCAATAATTATTAATATTTATAAATTATTAAATATTAATTATAAATAATTATTGTTCATTATCAATGATTATAATTATGAATAATTAGTATTTGTAACTACGGAATCAATTTATGTGATTTTCCCAAGCTTGTGGATACAAACAAATTGTTTTGATAAACAACAGTAAAACATGGCAGTTAGCTGACTAAGGAATTGGATCCCATGTTTCATTTCCATCCCTTATCATGGTCCCAGGAGAGAGGTGGGTTTCTTTATTAGCTTCTAGATCACCGTCCTTATTGTTGACTCTCAGCACGTGGAAAAATTTTAAATTCTGAAATGAGTTACCCAGGCCTTTGATTCTAAGGATCACCCTTGCTAGCCTTAAATCCAGCGATGATGAATTAGTCACAATATTATTTATGATGACCTGAGAATCACCAAAAAAAATTGCCTCCCTGATATCCAAAACTTTGAGGTACTTGAGGCCTTGGAAGAGTGTCAATGCCTCTGCCTGAATGCTGGAGGTGAGGCCCAGTCCCCAGGCAAAGTTGTGGATCGTTGTGCCCTTTTGACTCCTTATGACTCCTCCTACACCAGCCCTTCCTGGATTTCCCTTTTTCTGCCCCATCAAAGAATAGAGAGTGTGTCGATTGATTGGAAATCCAGTCTTGGAATTTTTTTTCGTTTTCCCTTATTTTCGAATATTTGGAGAGGGAGATATTTCTTATAGTTTTTTGAAATTGAATATCGAGTGAATTACCCCAGATTATGTCTTGCTGGCATAAATTCAAATCATCTTTTTTTTCTATTAGGCATTCTTTTAATTGAAATTTTATCTTGACCCCTACAAACTTGGCATCCTGCTCTTTGTTTCTAAATATCCTTTTATTTCGTTTGAGCCAAGTATGCCAGCAGATAATTTTTGGAAGGGAGGACCATGCAACCTTGATCACCTTTTTTTTGGGAAGGGGCCAGGATATCTATTCAACCAATTTGCGAACAACTCAGGGGTGGAGCCGGGGAGTCCAAAATTGGAATTATAAATGCCCAACAGTTCAAACTAGATTTGCAATGCAAATTTTCATTCCAACATAATATGTCTAGCGCATTCCACATTTTCTCTGCACAGAATACACCATGAAGGACCATGATAACCTCTCTTCTGCAAGTTGTCTTCAGTCAGAATTTTTCTATGGCATAACAACCAACATAAGTGATTGATTTTTGGCAATGAGGGATAGTGCCATATCCCTTTCCAGGGAGCTGGATCTAGCGGAACATGAGGGTATTTTAGTAGCTTGACGTAGCCCTGTGCCATGGAGTAGCCACCAGCCTTTGATCCCCAACCCCGCGAGTCTTTCTTCTGCGCATGAGAGGGAGCCGAACCATGCAATAGGGACAACAAGGTATCGAAGTCTTGCTGGAGCTCTAAGGGAACTTGAATATGTTTCCAAATCACCCAGGTAAAAGATATAAATGTTATAAACCAAATAGATTAATATTATAAACCCAAAGGATGAATATTATAAGCCCAAGAGATTATTGATATTAAAAACCAAATAGATTAAAAACCTAAGGGATTAATAGTAAAATTCTAAGAGATTATTAAACCCAAGAGATTAACATTACAAATGTAAGGAGTTAATAAAACCAAGGAATTATGAATATTATAAACCCAAGAATTGATATTATAAAATTTTGGGATCTCTAACATAAGTTGTGAATAGACCCAAGGGATTAATATTATAAATTCTAGAGATTAAAACATGAAGGGATTAATATTATAAACCCAAGGGATTAATGAGCCCACCTAATTATTAATATTCGAAACCCAAATTACTAAAAATAGAAGGGATTAATTAACCCAAATAAATATGAGTATTATAATCTGATAGGATTAATAAACCCAATGGATTAATATTGTAAACCCAACAAAGTAGTTTTATAAACATAGAGGATTAATATATAAGCCATAATATTACAAAGTATAAATCCAATATATTAATAGTAAAATCAAAATAAAACAAAGAGGTTACTATTAATATTAAATCCAAGATATTAATATTATAAACCAAGGAATCAATAAAACTCAAGTAATTTGTATTATAAACTCGATGGGTTATAAAACCAACGGATTATAAACCCAAGAGATTTAAATTAAACCTTAGGATTAATATTATAAACCTTATGAATGATAATATACCTTTGGGCAATGAGATTTTACATTAATAAACCCAAGAGATTGATATCATAAAAGAAAGAGACTAATCAACCCAGGGGATTTGAAACCCATGGAAATAATACTAAATACAAGGAATTTATATTATAAACCAAAACAATATAAACCCTAAGGTAAATATTATAATCCTTAAACTAAACATTAAAACCTAATATTAATATTATAAATCTTAGAATCAATGTTAGAAGTGTATCCCATTAGAAAACCCAAAGGATTAATATTATAAACCCAAAGGATTACTAAACCAATTTGATTAATATTCAAAAAGCGAGGGAATATAAACCTTAAGAAATACCATTATACCCTAGCATTACTATTAAAGCCTATGAATATAAATCCTAATATTAATATTATGAACAATAGGATTAATATTATAAACCCAAGATATTAATACTATAAATCCAAGGAATTAATAAACCTAAGTGATTAATATTATAAACTCAATGGATCATAAATGGAGAGGAATAATTTTAAACCCAAGAGATTAATATTATAGACGTGAGGGATTCATAAACCAAAAGGATTAATATTAAAAACTCACAGGATTGATAAATCTAAGGGATTCATATTAAACCCTAAGATTAATATTATAAACCCTAATACTACTTTTGTATGAATCCAATATTAAACTTAATATTATAAACTAAATATTAAAAGGTCCTACTATTATAAACTTTGTATTAAACCCAAATTTTGTAATGTAACAATGAAATATTGAATAAATTACAATGTAATGTAACATTTTGATAATGATTATTAGACTTATTTTCGTATTGAGACAGTGTTTGTCACAATGTGATGTTGGATACATTTTTGAACCATTCTAATTTTATAGTATTAAACTGTCGACATTATAAGCCCAAGGGAATAACAAACCCAATGGATTAATACTAAAAATGCAAGTGATTATAAACCCAAGGGAATAATATTAAACTCAAGGGTTAAATATTATAAACCGAAGGGATATAGACCGAAAGATAAATTTTATAAACTCTAAATAAGAATTATACCCTAAGATTCATATCATGAACCTTACGATAAATATTATAAACTCAAGGGATTAATATTCAAAACCCAAGGGAATAAAATTAAACCCCAAGATCAATATTAAACCCTAATTAATAAACCAAAGTGATTAATATTTTAAACAATAGGCTTAATATTAAACCCTAGAAATATAAACCCTATGATTAATATATTATAAACCCACGGAATTTTTATTATAAATCTAATTTCTTATAAACCCAAGGCATATATATAAAACCCTAGGATTAATATTATAAACTCTATCAATAATATTATACCCTAGGAATATGAACCGTTATATTAATAAAATGAAGGGACCGATATCATAAACACAATGCACTAATAAAAACAAGGAATTAATACTAAAAAAATAAAAAAATCCAAACGCTTAATATTGCAAACCCAATGCACATAAACCCTAAGATAAATATAATAAACCTTAAGACAAACATGGTTGACCATGGTTTATTTTCATATTGAGAGAATATTTTTCACAATACGACATTGGACTGTGTATTTTATCATATTGAAATCCTAGGAACAATATTATAAACCGAAGGGATTACTAAACCCATTGGATTAACATTAAAAACCTCACGGAACATAAACCTAATGTAATAACATTAGACCCTAGGATTAATATTAAACACTATGAATATAAACCCTAATATTAATATTATGAATCTTAACATTAATATTATAAAATCAAGAGATTAATATTATACATCCAAGGAATTAATAAACCAAAGGGATTAATATTATAAACTCATTGGATTTTAACCCAGGTGCACATCTCCCATTTTACCTCCAACAATAAAATTTTCCATTTAACTAATCCCGTGAATCCTAACAAGGGATTATGCTTATTCTTTCACAAAGGTGATCTGTTCAGGATCGATTCCCCACCTTTCGATGTATTTCCCTTGTATCAACTTTGTTCCACTTTACATAATAAAATGGATTTGAACACCCATATGACATTTAAATAACTTGAACTCTTCATCACTATAGTTACCACAACAATGATATATATGTTTATAACAACTATAAACATATGTTATAGATTTATAACAATTATAGCAATGATAAACAATTATAAGGAATGGGCTATATAATTATGTATAATCATAAGTCCCACTCTTGTTGTACTTAATTGACATACTTGTTGAACATGGAGGGACGTAGAGGGAATCGATTTGGTATTCACCCTTTTGCCACGATTTTAATTATCCATATATCTATATGAATTTTCGTAGGCTTCTGCCTTCATGATTCCACGTACTCCAAGTTTGCACTTGGTGGATAGTGTATAAGTCACGAAGGAATGGACTTTACCTATGGTTATATCTCGGCGTACATATAAATCAAGTCGATTTAATTGTTTCACTCGTCCTTGTTTCGATTTTAAACGATTTCCATTGACTTGGCCTCCACGTAATATGAGTTTGTGATTTGATGCGTCGTAGGGTAAAATGGAGACGGAGAATCAGTCTCCACGTAAGTTCACAGATAGTTTTCATAATCGTTTTTGGTTTCGCCACATAGGCAATGACAATTCTCTGCGCATTTTGGTCACGTGGATTCGTTCCACGACGACCCCGGTTACTCCCGTCACCTTCCCTGGTCGACTACGCCAAATCTATAACCTCGCCAACCCAAATCAACATTAAATGTCATTACTTGTGGGGTTGTATATTGAATGCAGGTTGTACTTAGCTTATAAATGCCTCGATCCGTGACTCCTTCACTCAGATCTCGCCAGTTGGACGACGTCGATTTACTGTGGCTTTAGGGTTTTTGTAAATCGATCCAAGTATAATTTCACATATGGCTTTGTTCAGGGTTCTTTTTGTTTTCTTCTGCGTGTCGGTATTGTTCATGACCGAGACATCTTTTGATGCCATAGCTCTACACCGAGCTCGGCCACCTCCTTGGCGTCTCTCCATACTTCTTAGGATGATTCAGGTATGCAACTATTGTAACCGCTCGGTTCTTACTCTAAAATCATCGCTTCCTTCTGCGGATTTACATTTTACACTCCTTTCATGATCGCTTGCGGCGATAATTGAACTTAAAAGTATCATATGCTTTTATCTGTTACAGGTGATTTTCATCCACCTAAATGTTACGATTTCATCGATTCTCATACATTTTTGTGTTAGTTTGCAGAGATTTGTTGGTTTGCCTCTCATACGTGAGGAGGTGCGTATTGAATATATTCCTTGGCATTTTCGTTTGCGAATTCTCTAGACCTCTTTCTGACCGAACGTGCTTGTGTTCAGAAGTTATCCTCCATCTGAAACGCATCAATGGTTTCTCGGGGTTTATAACTCTGAAGATGGCACGACGCTCTGGTTCATTCCCATCGTGACCTGCGTAGGTCGAGTTCCTACAATTTGGGTAAGGCAACTTTCGTTGTTCGATTTTGAGCCTCCATTTTCATTATTTATATACTTCTAACAATTTCTCTATCTCCTGTGTACGCGTACAGGCTCTAGATGGGTTCAACTTCTACCTCACCAGGTATTATCATTTTTCTCAGACCTCCTTTTTGTTCTTGCGCACTTTAGTTCTACTTATCTCGTTTAGTAGTGGATTTAACTTGGGTCGTTGACTCGTGCAGGTAATCTAAACCTTGCGTCTTGCTCACTTACCTTGCTCAGAGAGTAATAGCGGCCTTGACGTTAATGTTGGCTTCATTTTCCCCACTTGCAGGTCGGTATTCACCGAACAATGGTTGAAGGGAATTCCTATAGCTGTGTAGTGCTCGTTAGCCAGCTTAAAATTTTTATTTATGACTTGTATAATCTGGACAATTTCATTGTTAAGTCTTCGACTTGTATAATTAATTATGGCTACTCCCGTGGCATTTCGAGATAGTCCTCAAGCCACTGGGATTGATACTCTGATCAATTTTCTTGTATATATACATGTATACCTTGGTCAAAATGCTAATCTCATATATTCATATCAATTTGCCTCCTTCAGCTCATGTTTTCGTTTATGAACCACGAGGAAGTCAATGTACTATTTTCTCTTCATATTGAATTTCAGTTACATATATTCTTATTCCTAAAATTTATTATTGTTTTCAAAAATGATTTATTCCGTCTTTCCTTCTTGTATTTGCGAAGGCTTTCTTCCTGGTGTAAAACATTCTCATATTGTACTAGTGTATAGTTTTACTAGTTGCAGTAGCTAAATCTCTTTTAATACTTCTTGAGAACAATACAACATATCATCATTTCTATTTTATACCCTTCTTATAAATGTGCACCTGATATTTGTCAAATTTCTACAGGCAGGGTATAAGTATGTATTTCTCTTTTCATGTTTAACAGACATATGTATGTATGATCTACTGTTTTACTTCCTTGACCTGGATGCATATAATGGACTAGGGTACATATACTTCAAGATACTATACTGTACCTATATTGCAATATACTATGTTGTACATACACTTCAATATACTATGTTGTGGTGCATATGCATGTTGTTTATTTGCATAACTATCCTTTTGTCTTTTCACTTTCTTTTTTCAAATGTTAGGATGGTTCCATAATATAATATCATTGCATAGTTTTCTTTCCATACAGTAGTTGTTTTCTTTTGCTAAAGTATGGGCTGCTTGCATGAAATATAATTTTACCATTGAGCCTCTGATTATATATGAATTCTGTGCTGACAGTAGGATCAGTTGATACAGTACCTACTTTCATTTCTTAATACACATTGAATATTTACAATTCTCCTTCTGCTATTTCCAAGTTTATTACTGACCACTTAGATTTATTTCTATCTTATATTTATACATGTTAAAATCATGCTATGAAACAAAAGCAGATTAAAACAAATTTATAGAATTCTTCTGTGAAGGAATAGGTATCCACAGATTTAACCCAACACTGGTTTAAAGATTCTGTTGGATTCTCCTCCACATATTTTAGTCTACAAATATGCAGAAGTTCAAGGGTGTATTCCTTATGATGGATTCTGTTAAATGTAGAACTTATATTCTAATATAAAATTAACTTTTATATGTAGCCAATTCATACTATATGAAGTAAACACACCAATAAATTTAAAGACATACCACTCATGCAATTGACCAACCTCCCAACCTTAGAGTCCTTCTGTCTCCAGAACTCACCCCCAAGCTGAGATCCTCTCCTTGTCACAGATCAACCTCTAATCTGTACAAGAGCAGCTTATTTAAGCTATTGTTCCCCAAAGCATGTTTCTAATTCTGCGTCCAGAATCTCAGGATGCTTTTCTTCCTATTTGCCTAGGCTTCCCAATTTAGGGACACTTTAAAGCTGTTTTATGCTTTTCCTCATATTTTCCAGCTTTTTCACCTCTTCCCAACTACTTTCCTCATCATTGGGGAAATTTATATTCTTCCTAAAAAATCTAAATTAGAATAATTTCTTTCAAGGATTTTTTTGAAAGATTCTGGGGATTAGTTGCCTTATCCATCCTCATGGATTTAGCAAGCGATCTCATAAATCTCATTTTGGTCAATCTGCACACAATCCTTTTATTCATTTCCTCAAATCAAATATTTAATTACATTCACTAATTTCTTATCCTTTGGGGTCCACTCCCCTTAGGATTTAAAGTTCAAATGTCTAGCTTTGAAATTCAAACACATAAATTGGGGGTGTTACATATTCCCCCTCTGAAAATAAACACCGTCCTTGGTGTTGTAATTCAACTACTAGAGTTCATTTTTCAAAAAAAAATGGATATCTTTCCATCATTTCAGCTTCTCTTTCCCAGGTAGCTTCTTCAGCAGTAAAGTGGTTCCACTGCACCTTTACTCTTGCCACCGTTCTGCTTCTCAATTCAATTTCTTCCCGCTCCAATATTTGAAGCGGTTCTGGCAGAAACTCCCCTTCTGGTTCCACCTGTACAACATTCCAATCAAATATGTGAGAAGCATCATGCACATATCTTTTTAATAATGAAACATGAAATACATCATGAACTCTAACATGGGGTGGTAAGGCCTTTTTGTAAGCCACTGGTCCCACCCTTTCTAAAATTTCAAAAGGACCACAATATCGAGGAGCCAATTTTGCACAACTTCCAGCATAAAGTGTGCTCTTTTTGGCTTTAATTCGCAAATAGACATGCTCCCCCACTTTAAATTCTCAGTGCACTCTCTTCTTATTAGCATAATTCTTCTGGCGATCTTGTGCTGTCTTGATGTTTCTTTGTATCTGTTTAAAAAATCTTTCCATCTCTTGTAAAGCATCTGGTCCCAACATTAGTTTATCTTCTGGCTGACTCCAGCTCAAAGGAGTACGACACTTCCTCCCATACAGGGCCTCCAATGGACTCATTTTTATGGAGGATTGGTAGCTGTTATTATAGGAAAATTTAGCTAAATGCAAGTAACCTTCCCACTTTCATGGTCTATCCATCACATACATTCTCAGCATGTCTTCCAAAATTTGATTTGCTCTTTCCGTTTGACCATCGGTCTGAGGGTGGTAAGCAGTACTAAAATTCAATTTAGTGCCCATACCCCCAAATAGCCCTTTCCAAAAGGCTGTTGTAAACTTAGCATCTCTATCAGAAACAATCACCTTCGGAACCCCATGGAGTCTTACTACCTCCTTTAGGAACACATCCGCTACTTGAGTTGTCCCAAAGGTAGATTTTACTGGTATAAAGTGAGCAGCTTTTGTTAGAGTGTCTACTACTACCATTACAGAATCATGCTGGTATTTGGTTTTGGGTAACCCTGTTATGAAATCCATGGAAACTGTGTCCCATTTCCATTCTGAAATCGGTAAAGGGTTTAAAATTCCAGCAGGATGCTGATGTTCAAATTTGACTAGTTGGCATTCCATGCATCTACTTAAATATTCCGCTACATCTCTCTTCATTCTTGGCCAGAACAACTTCCTTTTCAGGGTTGTTAACATTTTCTGATATCCTGGATGTCCTGCATATGGTTGTTTGTGGTACTCATCCAAAATTTTCCTTTTTAAGGACTCTACATTGGGAATATACAATCTGTTTTTATAACAGATCAGCCCTTTTTGATTTTGAGTGAAATCATTTTTCTCATTTTTTCTGCAATTTCACCAGAAGTGTTTCATAATTTGGGTCTTGGTTTGCTGCCTTTTTCACCAACTCTTCTACATCGATCTGAGCACTACATCCAATGTTATTTATATTCTGACAAGCATTTATGCTCAATGCATCAGCAACTTTATTTTCTTTCCCTCTAATATGTTTTATATCCATATCAAATTCACTTAAAAAGGACAACCATCTGGCTTTTCTAGCATTCAAATCAGTTTGGGAAAATAAATATCTAAGACTAATATGATCAGTCATCAATGTAAAAAAATTTTCCAGGAAGATAGTGCCACCACATTTTCAAAGCATGGCTAACAGCTGCTAATTCTAAATCATAGGCACTATAATTCTGTTCATGTATCTTCAGTTTCCTAGATTCATAGGCAATAACTGAATTTTCCTACAAAAGAACTCCTCCCAATCCTTCTCTACAGGCATCCGTACATACCACAAATTCTTTATCAGGATCTGCAATCTTCAGTATAGGGGTTGTAGTAAGTTTCAGTTTTAATTGGTCAAAACTGTTTTGACATTTTTCAGTCCATTCAAACTTGACACCCTTCCTTTGTAATGATGTGATGGGATGTCCTATTGCAAAAACCCTCTCTACAAATCTGCGATAATAGCCTGCAATCCCCATAAATGATCTCACTGCTGAAACATCAGGTGGTACAGGCCACTCTTTTATAGCCTTTATCTTTTCAGGGTCAACAGCAAGACCTTGTTCGGAAATAATATGACCCAAATATTGGATCTTATCTTTATAAAACTCACATTTTCTAAACTTGGCATATAGCTGATTTTCCTTTAGAGTTTGCAATACTATCCTCAAGTGTTCTTTATGTTCCTCCTCACTTTTTGAGTAAATTAAGATATCATCTATGAACACAAGGACAAATTTATCCAAGTACTTGTTTAACACACTGTTCATTAGGCACATAAATGTGGCAGGGGCATTTGTCAAACCAAAAGGTAGGACTACAAATTCGTAGTGACCATACCTGGTTCGAAAGGCTATTTTGCTGATGTCTTCTTCTTTAATTCTAAGCTGGTGATAACCAATCCTTAAGTCAATTTTCGAAAATACTGAAGCTCCTCTCACTTGATCAAAAAGATCATCAATTCTAGGCAAAGGGTATCTATTTTTAATGGTCAACTTATTCAGTTGACGATAATCAATGCACATCCTAAAAGTTCCATCCTTATTTTTCACGAACAACACCGGTGCTCCCCAAGGAGATACACTTGGTCTGATATACCATTTATCTAACAGTTATTGCAATTGCATTTTCAGTTCCATCAGTTCAGGAGGACTCATTCGATAAGGCGCTAGGGAGACAGGTGTTGCTCCCGAAACCAGATCGATTGAGAAATCAATCTCTCTATTGGGGGGAAGATGAGGGATTTCCTTTCGAAAAACTTCCTTGAATTCTCTTATTACTGGTACAACATCCAGTAATTCCTCTTCAGTTTTTTGTTCTGTTTCTTCCACATGCACTGCATAAACTTGGTATCCTTTTCTAGCTGTTCTTTTTAATTGCAATGCTGAAATTTGTCTTACAGAAATAGGTTTTTGTTTTCCTTTAAGAATAAAAGGTTTCGCTTCCTCATCTACACAATGCAAAGTTTTATCCCAGCAGTTCATCAAGGCTTTCTTATTTTCCAGCCAGTCCATTCCTATCAGTAGATCATAAGACCCTAAGGGCAGAATGTTCAAGTTTACTTCTGTTTGAAACTCATTTAATTTGATTTCTGTTCTGGGCAAATTATGTGTTACCGTTCTCTTAGTTCCAGTGGCCAGCTGTACCAACCATGACTGGTGAAATTTTTCAGTTTTTAAGTTACATTTTTCTACAATCTTTGGACTAATGTAACTTAGAGAAGCACCTGGATCAATCAGAACAGTAACAGATAGGTCAGAAATCTTACCCTCCATTTCCACCATGGTTGCTTGATGTTCTGCTTTCCGATTTTCCAGAGCTGCATTGATAGTTGTTATATTTATGGCTATATCATTTACTGTTGTTGCTTCCCGATCTCTCATGAGCATATGAATGTTTCGATGAGGACAGTCCCTCAAAATATGGGGTTCTCCACAGCCCCAAAATTTCAGAGGTTCTCTCATTTTGACTGTCCCTTCCTTTTTACTGTCTCCCTCTATTTGTTTGGAAGCTACTTGGGACTGAGAAGTTTGGCTTTCTATGGGTTTAGTAAACTTTTTCCACTGGTGATCTCTGCAAAAAAATTTCAAATAGGCTGGTTCTTGTTTCCTCCCTTTGAACTCATTTTTATTTGCCCAGCTTTTCCCTTGTTCAGATTTTCCTTTGAACTGTTGGTAACATAATCTGGCTTTTCTAACAGCTTCATCCATTGTTTTTGGGTTGTCAAATTCAATTTTCTCTTTGTAAACAGTAGGCAAAAAATTCAGAAACCGTTGTACCTTTGCCTTCTCCTCCTTTATGTAGGGTACATATCTCAGCAGATTTGTAAACTTAGTAACAAACTCATCAATAATGAGTTGTCCCAGTCTAAGTTCATGGAATTCCTTTGCTTTGTCATCATAGTAACGTTCATTTAGGTAGCGGTTCTTGAACTTAATCTGAAAATCTTCCCAGGTGACTGTCTTTTCATCGATGACATGCACCATTTTCGTCTCCTCCCACCACAAGGTAGCCTTGCCTTGTAGCTGGTAAACAGATAATCTGGCCTTCAGATTGCTATCATATTCATAGACCTGGAAATACTTGATCATGTTCAATAACCAAGCTTCCGCATCTTCCTCCTTCTCCCCATCATAGGAGGGAGGCTTGATTTTTTTGAATTCCCCCTGTAATTCCTTTTTCTGTTTGTATTGATGCCTTACTGCATCCTCATCTTCAGACTCATCAGTTTTCCTCTTTCCGGAACCTTCACCTTCCTGGCTGTTTCGCGAAGTTAATTCACTAATGAGCTTTTCCTACTCCTCACTGGCTAATGACAATCTGTCATTTTGGCTTTTTATCTCAGCCAACTCTTGTTGCAATTACCGCAACATAGCCATCATGGGCGCATTTGGATCTGGTGCATTATCCTCATCACGCAGATCAACATAAATTTCGCCACCTTCTTCCATTTCAGCACCACTGTACACACTCAACACAGATCAGTGAGATAAAAAAATATATAATTTTTTTTTTTTCCACAGAATTAAATTTATTCAGTGAATACATGTTAATGTTAAGTTATTGTCTGATACCATTTGTCACATCTCCCATTTTACCTCCAACAAAAAAAAATTTCCATTTAACTAATCCAGTGAATCCTAACAAGGGATTATGCTTATTCTTTTACAAAGGTGATCTGTTCAGGATCGATTCCCCACCTTTCAATGTATTTCCCTTGTATCAACTTTGTTCCACTTTACATAATAAAATGGATTTGAACACCCATATGACATTTAAATAACTTGAACTCTTCATCACTATAATTACCACAACAATGATATATATGTTTATAACAACTATAAACATATGTTATAGATTTATAACAATTATAGCAATGATAAACAATTATAAGGAATGGGCTATATAATTATGTATAATCATAAGTCCCACTCTTGTTGTACTTATTTGACATACTCGTAGACCATGGAGGGACGTAGAGGGAATCGATTTGGTATTCACACCTTTGTCACGATTTTAATTATCCATATATCTATATGAATTTTCGTAGGCTTCTGCCTTCATGATTCCACGTACTCCAAGTTTGCACTTGGTGGATAGTGTATAAGTCACGATGGAACAGACTTTACCTATGGTTATATCTCGGCGTACATATAAATCAAGTCGATTTAATTGTTTCACTTGTCCTTGTTTCGATTTCAAACGATTTCCATTGACTTGGCCTCCACGTAATACGAGTTTGTGATTTGATGCGTCGTAGGGTAAAATGGAGACTGAGAATCAGTCTCCACGTAAGCTCACAGATAGTTTTCATATCTTTTTTGGTTTTTCCACATAGGAAATAACAATTCTCTGCCCATTTTAGTCACGTGGATTCGTTCCACGACGATCCCGGTTACTCCCGTCACCTTCCCTTGTTGACTACGCCAAATCTATAACCTTTCCAACCCAATTCGACATTTAATGTCATTACTTGTGGGGTTGTATATTGAATGCAGGTTGTACTTAGCTTATTACTGCCTTGATCCGTGACTCCTTCCCTCAGATCTCGCCAGTTGGACGGCGTCGATTTACTCTGGCTTTAGGGTTTTTGTAAATCGATCCAAGTATAATTTCACATATGGCTTTGTTCAGGGTTCTTTTTGTTTTCTTCTGTGTGTCGGTATTGTTCATGACCGAGAGATCTTTTGATGCCATAGCTCTACACCGAGCTCGGCCACCTCTTTGGCGTCTCTCCATACTTCTCAGGATGATTCAGGTATGCAACTATTGTAACCGCTCGGTTCTTACTGTAAAATCATGGCTTCCTTCTGTGGATTTACATTTTACACTCCTTTGTGAGCCCTTGCGGCGATAATTGAACTTAAAAGTATCAAATGCTTTTATTTTGTTACAGGTGATTTGAATCAACCCAATTGTTACGATTTCATTGAGTCTCATACATTTCTGTGTTAGTTTGCAGAGATTTGTTGGTTTTCCTCTCATATGTGAGGGGGTGCGTATTGAATCCATTTGTTGGCATTTCCTTATGCAAATTCTTTAGAGCGCGTTATGAACGACAGCTCTTGTGTTCAGACGTTATCATCCATCTGAACGCATTAATGGTTTTCTCGGGGTTTATTATTTTGGCACTGGCGTAACGCTCTGGTTCATTCCCATCTTGACCTGTGTAGGTCGCGCTCATACTAATTGGGTAAGGCAACTTTTGTTGTTTGATTTTGAGCCTCCATTTTCATTATTTATTTACTTCTAACAATTTCTCTATCTCCTGTGTACGCATATAGGCTCTGGATGGATTCAACTTCTACCTCACCAGGTATTATCATTTTTCTCAGACCTCCTTTTTGTTCTCGCGCAATTTCGTTCTACTTATCTTGTTTAGTAGTGGATTTAACTTGGGTCGTTGACTCGTGCAGGTAATCTAAACCTTGCGTCTTGCTCGCTTACCTTGCTTAGAGAGTAATAGCAGCCTTGACGTTAATGTTGGCTTCGTTTTCCCCACTTGTAGGTCGGTATTCATCGAACACTGGTTGAAGGGAATTCCTATAGCTGTGTAGTGCTCGTTAGACAGCTTAAAATTTTTTATTTATGATTTGTATAATCTGGACAATTCCATCATTAAGTCTTCGACTGGAAAAATTAATTATGGCTACTCCCGTGGCATTTCGAGACAGTCCTCAAGCCACTGGGATTGATACTCTTTTCGATTTTTGTATATATAGACATGTATATCTTGGTCCACATGTTAATCTCATAACTTTTTATATTGCTTTGCATTGTTCAGCTCATGGTTTCGTTTATGAACCGCGAGAAAGTTAATGTACTATTTTCTCTTCATATTGAAATTTGGTTACATATATTCTTATTCCTCAGTTTTGTTATTGTATTCAATAATGGTGCATTCTATTTATCCTTCTTGTATTTATGAATGCTTTCGGGTACTTTGCCTGGTGTATGACATTCCCATACTGCACTCGTGTATAGTTTTACTAGTGCAGTAGCTAAGTCTTTCCAATACATCTTGGAAATAGTACAACATATCGTCATTTCTGTTTTATACCCTACTTATAAATGCGCACCTGATATTTGTCAAATTAATCTACAGGCAGTGTATAATTATGTATTTCTCTTTTCATATTTAACAAACATATGTATGTATGATCTGTTGTTTTACCTCCTTGCCTTAGGTGCATAAATGGACTAGGGTACATATACTTCAAGATACTATACTGTACCTATATTGCAATATACTATGTTGTACATACACTTCAATATACTATGTTGTGGTGCATATGCATGTTGTTTATTTGCATAACTATCATTTTGTCTTTTCACTTTCTGTTTTCTAATGTTAGGATGGTTCCAGAATATATTATCATTGCATAGTTTCTTGCCATATAGTAGTTGTTTTCTTTTGCTAAAGTACGGGCTGCTTGCATGCAATATAAATTTACCATTGAGCTTCTCAGTATATATGAATTATGTGCTGACTATAGAATCAGTTGATACAGTACCTACTTTCATTCCTTAATACCCATTGAAAATTTACAATTTTCCTTCTTCTACTTCCAAGTTTAGTACTGACAACTCAGTTTTCTCTCTATCTTATATTTATACATATTAAAATCATGCTATGAAACAGAAGCAGATTAAAACCAATTTATAGATTCCTTCTATGAAGAAATAGGTATCCACAGATTTAAACCAACACTAGTTTAAAGATTCTGATGGATTCTCCTACACAGATTTTAGTTCTACAACTATGCAGAATTTCAAGGATGTATTCCTTATGATGGATTCTCTTAAATGTAGAACTTATATTCTAATATAAAATTAACTTTTATATGTATCCAATTCATACTATATGAAGTAAACACACCAATAAATTTAAAGACATACCACTCATGCAATTGACCAACCTCCCAACCTTAGAGTCCTTCTGTCTCCAGAACTCACCCCCGAGCTGAGATCATCTCCTTGTCACAGATCAACCTCTAATCTATACAAGAGCAGCTTATTTAAGCTATTGTTCCCCAAAGCATGTTTCTAATTCTGCGTCCAGAATCTCAGGATGTTTTTCTTCCTGTTTGCCTAGGCTTCCCAATTTAGGGACACTTTAAAGCTGTTTTATGCTTTTCCTCAGCTTTTCCAGCTTTTTCACCTCTTCCCAACTACTTTCCTCATCATTGGGGAAATTTAGATTCTTCCTCAAAAATCTAAATCAAAATAATTTCTTTCAAGGATTTTTTTTTAAAGATTATGGGGATTAGTTGCCTTATCCATCCTCATGGATTTAACAAGTGATCTCATAAATCTCATTTTGGTCAATCTGCACACAATCCTTTTATTCATTTCCTCAAATCAAATATTTAATTACATTCACCAATTTCTTATCCTTTGGGGTCCACTCCCCTTAGGATTTAAAGTTCAAATGTCTAGCTTTGCAATTCAAACACATAAATTGGGGGTGTGACATGAACTTTTATTATAATTAATAATTATAATAATTAATTATAGTTATAATTGTTTAGATTGTTAAACTAATTATAATTAAAATAATATCTAAATAAATATAATAATTATTTAAGTAATTATAATTCTCTTTTCTTTAAATTAAAAAAGAATTTGATGGTTGTAAAGTCTTTTTAATAAAATTGAAATTAAAAAAAAAAAAATCATTTTAACCATATCATTAATAGTATTAATGATATTAAAATTAATATTGTTAATAGAAATACTCTTAATATTAATAATGTTTAGATAATAATATTTATAATATTAATTGTTTTAAAATTGTTAACATTCAATATTATTGAGATATTAACATTTACATTATAATATTAATATAATAGATTGTTTAAAAATATAATATTAACATTAATATTAATAAATAAGAATAATAATATTACTTTTTAATAATTAACAATATAATTAATATAAAAATAAAAAAAAATAAAACTTCTGTTCACTTTAACAATATGATTAAAAGTATTAATGATATTATCTTTAATGTTGTTAATATAAATACTATTAAGATTAGTAATAATAATTCGTAATACTTACATTCTAATATTTACATTTTCATGGCTATTTTTTATATTATAATATTAAAATTTCATTAATATAATAATGACATATATTCAAAACAACAAGTTATAGAGCTAAGATTAAAATTCAAATTAAGTCTAATGTTTATATTCGTAGAATGTTGAGTTTATAATAAAGTTTATATTATATTTAAAAATAATATTAAAATTTATATTATTATTATTATTATTCAAATAAGAATTGAATTAATATTAAAAGAAATATTACTAATAATACCGTTAAATACAACATTAAAAATGTTTAAAAAATAATATTTGTAATTGTAACAATCTTGATAAAGTTTTTAAAGTTTTGATATTTATCATTATTAAGATAATAATATCTACATTATAATATTAATATTATTAAGAATATTAATATTGTTAAAAAAATATTAACATTAATATTGATAAATAAGAATAATAATATTTGTTTTTTAATAATTAACCATATAATTATTAATAAAAATAAATTTAAACTTTTATTTACTCTAACAATATGATTAAAAGTATTAATGATATTATCATTAATGATGTTAATATAAATACTATTAAGATTAATTTTAATAATTAATAATATTTACATGCTAATCATTCTAATTAAATATGGTTAAACATTTCCAACACACTCAATCAATGTCACTCATTCTCACCAATGCTCAATGATACACAATCTTGCTTAGCCATAGTCATCCATGGGTAACCCTCTTAAACCATAATAATCCATGGTGAGCCTTAATTATAATTAATAATTATAATAATTAATTATAGTTATAATTGTTTAAATGGTTAAACTAATTATAATTAAAATAATATCTAATTAAGTATAATAATGGTTTAAGTAATTATAATTCTCTTTTATTTAAAATAAAAAAAGAATTTGAGGCAAAAAAAAAATATTCATTGTAACCATATCATTAATAGTTTTATGATATTAAAATTAATATTGTTAATATAAATATTATTAATATTAATATGAATGAGTAATACTAATAATATTTACATTATAATCATTTTAATCAACTATGGCAAAACATTGCCAACATAGTCTCATTCTCACCTATGTTAAATGATAGAGAAGTTTAGTTAGCCATAGTCAACCATGGTTAACCTTACTCAACCATGGTCATCCTTGGTCAACCATTGTAATCCCTCTCACCCTAGAAACCCCTTGTTAATTAGCGTTAGCCATAGTCGATCAATCTCATCCATGATCAAATGTCACATTCTGACAAATATTGCCTCAATATGAAAATCACCCATGGCCAACCATGGTCATAGTTGGTCCAACATCACATTGTGATAACAATTTTCTCAATGTTTAAATCAAGCATGGTAAACTATGTTTATTCCCCTCGGTTTATAATATTAATAATCATTTCACTTTATCAATGATTTTTATTTAAAAAATTGATTCCTAAGATTTATTAATCTCTTTATTAATCATCTGAGTTTCTCATTCATTTGCATTTAAAATATTTATTCCTAGCCTTTACTAATCTTTTTTGTTTTTTATATGTATCCCTTGGCCTTGTTGATCTCTTATGTTTTTAATATTTTTCTGTTGGGTTTCCCAGTTCCTTTGGTTTATAATATTAAACCCTTGGGTTTATTAGTTCTTTTGGTTTATAATATTAATAATCCCTTCTATTTATTAATTAGTTGATTTTAAAATATTGATTCTTATGGTTTATTAATTTCTTAGGTTTTTGAATTTAAAATATTTATTCTTAGGGTTTTTTACTCTCTTGTGTTTTTAATATTGATCCCTTGGCCTTATTGATTCCTTAATTTTTTGGATTCTTTCGGTTCGTAATATTATTCCCTTCAGTTTATTAAATTCAAATATTGGGGTTTAAATATTAGTTCTAGAGTTTAATACTAATACATTGTCCAATTTCACATTATGAAAAACACTCACTCAATATGAAAATCAACCATGGGAAACCATTTTTAATTAGCGTTAGCCACAGTCAATAAATGTCATCCATGATCAAATATCACATTCTGACAAATATTGTCTCAATATGAAAATCACCCATGGCCAACCATGGTCATAGTTGGTCCAACGTCGCATTGTGACAACAATTGTCTCAATTTTTAAATCAAGCATGGTAAACCATGTTTATTCCCCTCGGTTTATAATATTAATAATCATGGGACCTTACCAATGATTTTTACTTAAAATATTGAATCCTAAGATTTATTAATCTCTTTATTAATCATGTGAGTTTCTCATTCATTTGTATTTAAAATATTTATTCGTAGCCTTTACTATTTTTTTTTGTTTTTTATAAGTATCCCTTGGCCTTGTTGATCTCTTATGTTTTTAATATTTTTCCCTTGGGTTCCCCAATAACTTTGGTTTATAATATTAAACCCTTGGGTTTATTAGGTCTTTTGGTTTATAATATTAATAATCCCTTGTGTTTTTTAATTAGTTGATCTTAAAATATTGATTCTTATGGTTTATTAATTTCTTAAGTTTTTGAATTTAAAATATTTATTCTTAGGGTTTGTTACTCTCTTGTGTTTTTAATATTGATCCCTTGGCCTTATTGATAACTTATGTTTTTAATAATTTTCCCTTGGGTTGACCAATTCCTTATATTAAACCCTTGGGTTTATTATTTATTTTGGTTTATATTATTAATAATCCCTCGGGTTTATTAATCTCTTGAATTTAAAATATTAAATACTATCGTTTATTAAATTCTTAGGTTTTGGGTTTAAACTATGTTAATTTAAATGTTATTTTTTTGGTTTCACTAATGGCGGAATTTAATATCACTTTAGTTTATTAATTCAATCGGTTTATAGTATTAACAATCAATATGGTTGATTGATCACTTGCGGTTTATCATAATAATAATCATGTGACTTTAAAATTCCTCTCTATTTAAAATATTGGGTCGTATTCTTTATTAATCTATTGTGTTTTTAATATTGTTCGCTTCGCCTTATTGGTCCCTTACGTTATTAATATTTTTCCCTTGGGTTCACAAATTCCTTTGCTTTCTAATATTAAACTCTTGGGTTATTAGTTCTTTTGGTTTATAATATGAATAATACGTTGGGTTAATTATTAGTGTTTATTAATTTCTTTTGTTTTTATATTTCTTTTTATTAATTTATTGATCCTTCGACTTCATTAATCATTTGAGTTTATTCATAATTTTTATTTCTAATACTAATTTGTTGGGAAATATTTTTCCCCTGGGTTCACCAATTCCATTGGTTTATAATATTAAACCATTGGCTTTATTAGTTCTTTTGGTTTATAATATGAATAATCCCTTGGGTTAATTATTAGTGTTTATTGTTTTCTTCAACTTGAGTATTTTTTTATTAATTTTATTGATCCTTCGCCTCATTGGTCCATTAGGTTATTAATATTTTTCCCTTGGGTTCACCAATTCCTTTGGTTTCTAATATTAAGCCCTTGGGTTATTATTTCTTTTGGTTTATAATATGAATTATACGTTGGGTTAATTATTAGTGTTTATTAATTTCTTTAGCGATAGTCCATCAATGTCATCCATGATCAAATGTCACATTCTGACAAATATTGTCTCAATATGAAAATCACCCATGGCCAACCATGGTCATAGTTTGTCCAATGTCTCATTGTGACAACAATTGTCTCAATGTTTAAATCAAGAATTGAGAACCATGTTTGTTCCCCTCGGTTTATAATATTAATAATCATGTGACTTTATCAAATATTTTTATTTAAAAAAATTGATTCCTAAGATTTATTAATCTCTTTATTAATCATGTGAGTTTCACATTCATTTGCATTTAAAAATATTTATTCCTAGCCTTTATTTTAATCTTTTTTGTTTTTATATATATCCCTTGGCCTTGTTGATCTCTTATGTTTTTAATATTTTTCCCTTGGTTTCCCCAATTCCTTTGGTTTATAATATTAAACCCTTGGGTTTATTAATTCTTTTGGTTTATAATAATAATACTCCCTTGTGTTTATTAATTAGTTGATTTTAAAATATTGATTCTTATGGTTTATTAATTTCTTAGGCTTTTGAATTTTAAATATTTATTCTCAAGGTTTGTTACTTTCTTATGTTTTTAATATTGATCCCTTGGCCTTATTGATCTCTTAATTTTTTAGATTCTTTCGGTTCGTAATATTATTACCTTTAATTTATTAAATCCAAATATTGGGGTTTAAATATTAGTCCTGGAGTTTAATACTAATGCATGGTCCAGTTTCACATTATGAAAAACACTGTATCAATATGAAAATCAACCATGGGAAACCATTGTTATTTAGCATTACCCATAGTCGATCAATGTCAAACATGATCAAATGTCACATGCTGACAAAAAATGTCTCAATATGAAAATCACCCATGGCCAACCATGGTCATAGTTGGTCCAACGTCGCATTGTGACAACAATCGTCTCAATGTTTAAATCAAGCATGGTAAACCATGTTTATTCCCCTTGGTTTATAATATTAATAATCATGTGACTTTGTCAAAGATTTTTATTTATAAAATTTATTCCTAAGTTTTATTAATCTCTTTATTAATCATGTGAGTTTCTCATTCATTTGCATTTAAAATATTTATTCCTATCCTTTACTAATATTTTTATATATATATATGTATCCCTTGGCCTTGTTGATCTCTTATGTTTTTAATATTTTCCCTTGGGTTCCCCAATTCCTTTGGTTTATAATATTAAACCCTTGGGTTTATTAGTTCTTTTGGTTTACAATATTAATAATCCCTTGGGTTTATTAATTAGTTGATTTTAAAATATTGATTCTTATGGTTTATTAATTTTTTAAGTTTTTGAATTTAAAATATTTATTCTTAGGGTTTGTTACTCTCTTGTGTTTTTAATATTTATCCCTTGGCCTTATTGATAACTTACGTTTTTAATAATTTTCCCTTGGGTTCACCAATTCCTTTGGTTTATAATATTAAACCATTGGGTTTATTATTTCTTTTGGTTTATATTATTAATAATCCCTCGGGTTTATTAATCTCTTGAGTTTAAAATATTAAATGCTATCGTTTCTTAAATTCTTTGGTTTTGGGTTTAAACTATGTTAATTTCAATGTTATTTTTTTTGTTTCACTAATGGCAGAATTTAATATCACTTTAGTTTATTAATTCAATCGGTTTATAGTATTAACAATCAGTAAGGTTGATTGATCACTTGCGGTTTATCATAATAATAATCATGTGACTTTAAAATTCCTCTCTATTTAAAATATTGGGTCATATTCTTTATTAAACTATTGTGTTTTTAATATTGTTCCCTTCGCTTTATTGGTTTGCGTTATTAATATTTTTCCCTTAGGTTCACCAATTCCTTTGGTTTCTAATATTAAACTCTTGGGTTATTAGTTCTTTTGGTTTATAATATGAATAATACGTTGGGTTAATTATTAGTGTTTATTAATTTCTTTGGTTTTTGTATTTTTCTTATTAATTTTATTGATCATTTGACTTTATTAATCACTTGAGTTTATTAATAATTTTTATTTCTAATACTAATTTGTTGGGAAATATTTTTCCATTGGGTTCACCAATTCCTTTGGTTTATAATATTAAACCCTTGGTTTTATTAGTTCTTTTGGTTTATAATATGAATAGTCCCTTGGGTTAATTATTAGTGTTTATTAATTTCTTCAACTTGAGTGCTTTTTTATTAATTTTATTGATCCTTCACCTTATTGGTCCCTTAGGTTATTAATATTTTTCCCTTGGGTTCACCAATTCCTTTGGTTTCTAATATTAAACCCTTGAGTTATTAGTTCTTTTGGTTTATAATATGAATAAGACATTGGGTTAATTATTAATGTTTATTAATTTCTTTAGCCATAGTCGATGAATGTCATCCATGATCAAATGTCACATTCTGACAAATATTGTCTCAATATGAAAATCAGCCATGGCCAACCATGGTCGTAGTTGGTCCAATGTCACATTGTGACAACAATTGTCTCAATGTTTAAATAAAGAATTGAGAACCATGTTTATTCCCCTAGGTTTATAATATTAATAATCAAGTGACTTTATCAATGATTTTTATTTAGAAAAAATGATTCCTAAGATTTATTAATCTCTTTATTAATCATGTGAGTTTCTCATTCATTTGCATTTAAAATATTTATTCCTATCCTTTACCTTAATCTTTTTTTTTTTATATGTATCCCTTGGCCTTGTTGATCTCTTATGCTTTTAATATTTTTCCCTTGGTTTCCCCAATTCCTTTGGTTTATAATATTAAAACCTTGGTTTTATTAGTTCTTTTGGTGTATAATATTAATAATCCCTTATGTTTATTAATTAGTTGATTTTAAAATATTGATTCTTATGATTTATTAATTTCTTAGGTTTTTGAATTTTAAATATTTATTCTCAGGGTTTGTTACTCTCTTATGTTTTTAATATTGATCCCTTGGCCTTATTGATCCCTTAATTATTTAGATTCTTTCGGTTCGTAATATTATTCCCTTCAGTTTATTAAATCCAAATATTGCGGTTTAAATATTAGTCCTGGAGTTTAATACTAATGCATGGTCCAATTTCACATTATGAAAAACACTGACTCAATATGAAAATCAACCATGGGAAACCATTGTTAATTAGCATTACCCATAGTCGATCAATGTCATCCATGATCAAATGTCACATTCTAACAAAAATTGTCTCAATATGAAAATTGTCCATGGCCAACCATGGTCATAGTTGGTCCAACGTCGCATTGTGACAACAATTGTCTCAATGTTTAAATCAAGCATGGTAAACCATGTTTATTCACCTAACTTTATAATATTAATAATCATGTGACTTTATCAAAGATTTTTATTTATAAAATTGATTCCTAAGTTTTATTAATCTCTTTATTAATCATGTGAGTTTCTCGTTCATTTTCATTTAAAATATTTATTCCTATCCTTTACTAATATTTTTTGTTTTTTATACGTATCCCTTGGCCTTGTTGATCTCTTATGTTTTTAATATTTTTCCCTTGCGTTCCCTAATTCCTTTGGTTTATAATATTAAACCCTTGGGTTTATTAGTTATTTTGGTTTATAATACTAATAATCCCTTGTATTTATTAATTAGTTGATTTTAAAATATTGATTCCTATGGTTTATTAATTTCTTAGGTTTTTGAATTTAAAATATTTATTCTTAGGGTTTGTTACTCTCGTGCTTTTAATATTTATCCCTTGTCCTTATTGATAACTTACATTTTTAATAATTTTCCCTTGGGTTCACCAATTCCTTTGGTTTATAATATTAAACCATTGGGTTTATTATTTCTTTTGGTTTATATTATTAATAATCCCTCGGGTTTATTAATATCTCGAGTTTAAAATATTAAATACTATCATTTATTAAATTCTTAGGTCTTGGGTTTAAGCTATGTTAATTTCTATGTTATTTTTTTGTTTCACTGATGGCGGAATTTAATATCACTTTGGTTTATTAATTCAATCGGTTTATAGTATTAACAATCAATAAGGTTGATTGATCACTTGCGGTTTATCATAATAATAATCATGTGACTTTAAAATTCCTCTCTATTTAAAATATTGGGTCGTATTCTTTATTAATATATTGTGTTTTTAATATTGTTCCCTTCGCCTTATTGGTCCCTTAGGTTATTAATATTTTTCCCTTGGGTTCACCAATTCCTTTGGTTTCTAATATTAAACTCTTGGGTTATTAGTTATTTTGGTTTATAATATGAATAATACGTTGGGTTAATTATTAGTGTTTATTAATTTCTTTGGTTTTTATATTTTCTTTTATTATTTTATAGATCCTTCGACTTTATTAATCACTTGAGTTTATTAATAATTTTTATTTCTAATACTAATTTGTTGGGCAATATTTTTCCATTGGGTTCACCAATTCCGTTGGTTTATAATATTAAACCCTTGGGTTTATTAGTTCTTTTGGTTTATAATATGAATAATCCCTTGGGTTAATTATTAGTGTTTATTAATTTATTCAACTTGAGTACTTTTTTATTAATTTTATTGATCCTTCGCCTTATTGGTCCCTTAAGTTGTTAATATTCTTCACTTGGGTTCACCAATTCCTTTGGTTTCTAATATTAAGCCCTTGGGTTATTAGTTCTTTTGGTTTATAATATGAATAATACGTTGGTTTAATTATTAGTTTTTATTAATTTCTTTAGCCATAGTCGATGAGTGTCGTCCATGATCAAATGTCACATTCTAACAAATATTGTCTCAATATGAAAATCACCCATGGCCAACCATGATCATAGTTGGTCCAACGTCGCATTGTGACAACAATTGTCTCAATGTTTAAATCAAGCATTGAGAACCATGTTTATTCCCCTCGGTTTATAATATTAATAATCATGTGACTTTATCAATGATTTTTATTTAAAAAAATCATTCCTAAGATTTATTAATCATGTGAGTTCCTCATTCCTTTGCGTTTAAAATATTTATTCTTGGCCTTTACTTTAATATTTTTGGTTTTTTATATGTATCCCTTGGCCTTGTTGATCTCTTATGTTTTTAATATTTTTCCCTTGGGTTCCCCAATTCCTTTGGTTTATAATATTAAATCCTTGAGTTTATTAGTTCTTTTGGTTTACAATATTAATAATCCCTTGTGTTTATTAATTAGTTGATTTTAAAATATTGATTCTTATGATTTATTAATTTCTTAGGTTTTTGAATTTTAAATATTTATTCTTAGGGTTTATTACTCTCTTGTGTTTTTAATATCAATCCCTTGGCCTTATTAATCCCCTAATTTTTCAGATTCTTTCGGTTTGTAATATTATTCCCTTCAGTTTATTAAATCCAAATATTGGGGTTTAAATATTAGTCGTGGAGTTTAACACTAATGCATGGTCCAATTTCACATTATGAAAAACACTAACTCAATATGAAAATAAGCCATGGGAAACCATTGTTAATTAGCATTACCCATAGTCGATCAATGTCATCCATGATCAAATGTCACATCCTGACAAAAATTGTCTCAATATGAAAATCGTCCATGGCCAACCATGGTCATAGTTGGTCCAACGTCGCATTGTGACAACAATTGTCTCAATGTTTAAATCAAGCATGGTAAACCATGTTTATTCCCCACGGTTTATAATATTAATAATCATGTGACTTTATCAAAGATTTTTATTTATAAAATTGATTCCTAAGATTTATTAATCTCTTTATTAATCATCTGAGTTTCTCATTCATTTTCATTTAAAATATTTATTCCTAGCCTTTACTAACCTTTTTTGTTTTTTATATGTATCCCTTGGCCTTTTTGATCTCTTATGTTTTTAATATTTTCCCCTTGGGTTCCCCAATTCCTTTGTTTTATAATATTAAACCCTTCGGTTTATTAGTTCATTTGGTTTATAATATTAATAATCCTTTGTGTTTATTAATTACTTGATTTTAAAATATTCATTCTTATGGTTTATTAATTTCTTAGGTTTTTGAATTTAAAATATTTATTCTTAGGGTTTGTTACTTTCTTGTGTTTTTAATATTGATTCATTGGCCTTATTGATCCCCTATGTTTTTAATAATTTTCCCTTGGGTTGACCAATTTCTTTGGTTTATAATATTAAACCCTTGGTCTTTTATTTCTTTTGGTTTATATTATTAATAATCCCTCGGGTTTACTAATCTCTTGAGTTTAAAATATTAAATACTATGGTTTATGGGATTAAACTATTTATTATTAGAGTATATTACTCTCTCAAGTTTAAACTATCACTTCTTAGGGTTTATGAATTTCTTTGTTTATAATACTAATATTTATCCCTTAGGTTTATAACATTTTTCTGTTGGGTTTACTAATTTCATGGGTTTATAACATTAAATGCTTGTGTTTATTTTTTCCTTGCCTTTATAATTTTAATAATTCCTTTGGTTTATAATATTATTTATTTTGGTTTACAACATTAATAATCCTTTGACTTTATTAATCTCTTGAGTTTAAAATATTATTTCTTAAGGTTTATTAATTTCTTAGGTTTTTGAGTTTTAAACATTAATTATTAGGGTTTGTTAATCTCTTGTGTTTTTAATATTGATGAGTTGGCCTTATTCATCCCTTAGGCTTAAAATATTTATCCTTGGGCTCCCCAATTCCTTTGGATTATAATATTAAACCCTTGGGTTTACTAGTTCTTTGGTTTTATAATATTAATAAGCCCTTGGATTTATTAATCTATTGAGTTTAAAATATTATTTCATAGGGTTTTTTAATTTCTTAGGTTTTTTATTTTAAAATATTAATTATTACGTTTTATTAATCTCTGTTGTTTTTAATATTGTCCTTAGCCTTATTGATCTCTTAGGTTTTTAATATTTATCCCTTGGGTTCACCGATTCCTTTGGTTTATAATATTAAACCCTTGGGTTTATTAGTTCTTTTGGTTTATAATGTTAATCAAACATTGATTTTATTAATCTCTTGAATTTAAACTATTAATTCTTAAGCTTTATTAATTTCTTAGATTTTTCAGTTTAAAATATTAATTCTTAGGGTTTATTAATCTCTATTGTTTTTAATATTGATCCCTTAGGTTTATAATATTTATCCCTTGGGTTAGTTGATTCCTTTGGTTTATAATATTAAACCCTTGGGTTTATTAGTTATTTGGTTTATAATGTTAATAATCCCATTGGTTTATTAATATCTTATGTTTAAAATACTTATTCTTATGGTTTATTAATTTATTAGGTTTTTTAGTTTAAAATATCAATTCTTAGGGTTTATTAATATCTTTTGTTTTTAATATTGATCCCTTATGTTTATAATATTTATCTCTTGGGTTCACCAATTCCTTTTGTTTATAATATTTAAATTGATGTAGGGGAATTAGGCTTGAGAAAATACTTTGTATTTTAATAGACATAGGGGGGTCTCATGTTTTTAATTTCTTATGTAATTATTAATATTTTGAGTGATTTTAATTAAATATGGAGAGAAATTTTAAATGTTCCCAAATGATTGGAGAACATGAGGGAATTTGATTAGTTGGGAATGTGAAGAGATTAGAGATCTAAAAATTTAGAATCAGTTTCAACAAATTTAGGGATTTGGTCTCGATTTAGGACTTTGAGGATTTTAGGAATTTTGTTGAGTTATTCAGGGAGCTGAATCAATTCATTATCATCTTGTATAAATGTAAGCCTCAAAGGCATTAAGAATATAGATCCGGAGAGAGTGTGAGTGCTTCAGTTTAAGGAAAAATAGGGGTTTGTTCCTGTAAGCCTATGGGCAGTTGAACAACGCCATTTGATTTTGAAGATCTAGCCAAAGACAAGAATGATTTTGTATTTGATTTCATATATATGAATGAAGGAATTTGGTTCTGAAATATATGTGTATTCTTTAATCGAATCCTGTGTGAGTAATGGTTGAGTTTCTATGGATTAATATATGAGAAAATCTGTAATAGGGTTCTGAGATGAGGCTCTGTATATAATGGAAGAATCGATATTAATTAAAGTCGACATTGTGTTTTGAACTGAATGCATGAAGGTTTTGTATACTCCTTTGAGAAGGCTGAATAAATATTGCAGTCATCGATCACTGCAAGGATCGATGACATAGACTGAATTTGAGTTTTCAATACAGAGTTCAACATTTGAATATATCAGATCTGAAGAAGGGGCAGTCAAGTAGAAAATGGGTGTATTTTTTTGAGAATACACAGTGCGTTGAAGATCAAGTTTTGGAAATCGTGTTTTGGGGTTTTACTGTGGAATTGATCCACAGACATTAGATATGGAAACTAATCCACGCGTAGATGAAATATAAGGGAGGTTAAAGCCTGTTCGAATGAAACCAGAGTAGGTTCGAAATTGAATGAACCGATGCCATGAGCGAAAGAGAGATCAAGTCTATGAAGTGTAGTGATGAATGATGAGGGGTTGTTTAAACTCTTTTCGTATTAATGAAGCCTTAGCGAAGAGATGGAAGCAGATATTCAGATAAAAATAAGTGATTGTTTGTGGATAAGCATCGCGCAAACAAGGAGCAAGAGTATGCCTAGTTAATAATGCGGAGGAACTGTATTGAATGGAGTCATAGCCAAAAAAATGAGAAATGATGAGATCCTGAGATATGTTGGAACCATAAGATAAGCGATGGCACTGTGATCAAGGTTAAAGAAGAACTATTTAAATAAATGGAGAAGCGGAACCATGAACATGAAACCGTGGAGTAGTTTCATAAAACCAAGTATGGTATTCGCATAGGAGAAACCTGGTAAGCTGTTTTACCTTTTTGGATGTGATAGCATTAGATGTTGAACACGTGGTAAGTGTGGTATATAAAAACCATTTTTATCACGTGATTCTAAGAGGTCAAGGAGTGTGCAGTTGTGTTATGCAACAACCATTAGATTGATGGGTGCGTTGTGATCGCCGTCAGATGGAGAGGTAAGTTACACATGCAGTGGGACCGAGAATTCATTTAAATGTGTGGTGGTTTGAGTTTTAATCCAAACTTAAAGACTTTTAATAATTTTTGACATTTGGATACACATTGGCTATTGATTAACCAAATCAAAATATGAATGGTAAAGTTGTGGGAAATGCATGCATTTAGAGTTCCAAAAGAAAATGGAGAGCGAAATTTTCTTAATTTGAGTTTATGCAGAATCAAATGTTATTCGATTTTAAAAGAATGGGTTTATTCATATGATTTAACCATTGATTTAAAAAGGTAGCCTCCGCGTATGCTTTGGGGCATTGGGTTTTATTTTTATAACCATAAGGAATTGAATATAAGATCTCAAATCGAAGATTTGAGATATAAAGTTTTCGAATGAGTTTAACTTGATATGCCTGAAATCTGGGTTGTATTGGGGTTTTTTATAGCCACCATACTTGTAGAAAGAAGCTTTTGCATTATTAATGTTTTCCAGATAGAATAATTTTGGGATCTCAGTCAAATGAAAATGAACCATGCATTTATATGCATCCAAGAGTTTCAATGTGGGTATTGGCAGGGGGAGCCTGCTATTAAGTGGTATCAGAGCAGGAAGGCTATTTTTAAAAAAAAATAATTTTGGAATACATGTTTGGTAAAGGCAATGAGGAAAATTTGAAGTTTTAAATATATTTAAGAGTGATTGCAGATTTGAAGAGATATGTAGTGAAGGTATTCAGATTTGTAGAATCTAAAGTTGAAGGCAATGTGCTTTGAATATTTCAAAGTGATGTGCATACAGGTATAAAGGTGATGACAAAGTGATCAGATCTAAATCTGACATGACAGCATGCAGTGCAGCAAACTATTGGAAGGATTTGCAGAAACAATTGCAAATGGATGTTGAACAAACCTTGAAGGTGACGTAATTATGATTTTGTTTAAAGATTTTGTTTGCAAATGCAGATTGCAGAAAAATGAGGAGCATCTCAGCCAGAAGATCACAGCTTTTAAAATCAGTGATGAAGGAAGCTAGTGAAGGTTTCTAAAGAGAAAGAGGAATGTGGAAGAACCTGGAGATATTCCAATAGAGGTTGGATGAAAAGAACAGATGTGTTCTTGAGAGGGTGCAGAGGAGTGAAGCCTGAAGGAGTAGAGAGGAATGCTCAGAAGTTTACTGAAGATAAAGGACCAATACTTTCCAAAAGACCAGATCTAGATAGAGGATTGGAGAGGTAAGTTGTAACAAGGAGGACTTGTTATTGCAGAGGTTTTAGTGCAGCCTGTGATGAATGAGTGAGAACTCATGAAGAAGAATATGGCTACTGATATTCATAGCAGAGAGAGCAGAGGTTCAAAGAGAGGCCACAATAGAATGAAAGTGAAGAAAGAGAATTCCAAGACAAATGGCATACAAAGACAGTTAAAGAAGGAAGAGTATGAGAAAGAGGTAGCTGAGATCAGGGATCAGTTCAAAAAATTGAAAATGATGATAGAGGAAAACCAGAGATGTGGTTTTCTTATAAGAAGGAAGATGAAGTGGGACAGGCTACAGATGAAGAAAGAGCAGATGATAAATGCTTAGCTGAAGGAGAAAATACTCAGAATGATTGAGTATTTGGAGGGAGACTTGAAGACTAAAAATTCAAGTGAGACCAACAGGTTGAATGACTTTACATCTAACAAATTTTATATGTTTGCAGGAAAAACATGTGGAGAAGGAAAAACTGTTGATATTGTCACAAAGGAAGAAAATGGGATAGCCAGATATTTTGAAATGTCCATACACAGCTGGAGAAAAGTTTTACTTTACAATAGATTGGAGGCAGAAGAAATTTAAATTATGATGATGGCCAAAAGCTGGAAATTGAGAAATCAATTGGACAACTTGAAGAAATTGAAGAAAGGACCATTGAATAATTTCTGAAATATATAGAAGACTTGGAACAACGAAGGGATTTGGTGATTAAGTCATCAAATGAGACCATGAGGTCTCATGGTATTAAAACTGACAAGTTGTGTGTGAATGCAGGTATTGAAGAAGACAGTTCATATGATGAAACTGTAATGGATGAAGCTGAAAGTTGCCAACCAAGATATGATGATTATATTTTAGATGAAGATCAAATTGAATTACTGCAACAAAAGTAATTCATAAACTCATTGTTTTGTGAAAGAAATTGTTTCAATGAAATCATGTTTAATGATGAGAAATTTGTTATTGATAATTAAAAATTGATTTTGTTAAATGGCCAAATGAAGAGTGATGGACAGATAATTGAAATTATTGCAGAGATGGGAGATCAGAATTCTATTCTGATGAAGGATGAAGAGATAGTGATAGCAAGAAACTTGACTTGTGAAGGTAGTAAGGATTGTATAAATGTTTTCTCATATGAGATGACAGATTAGTGGTAGGAGTTAAGTATTCTGGAGCAGAGGCTAGAATAACATAGAATAAGTGTTCATATTGTAAAGGCAGAGATGAATGAGAATGAAAAGGTTCATTTTTGTGAACCAGAGCAAAGAGACATCCTTGAAGAGGATGATGCAGAAGAGAGACTAGCTGATAGTCTCGAGAATTATTTGAAGGATTGGAATTAGTGTACTGATGTGCTGATGATAGAGCAGTAGATTGAAGTTTTGCTGGAAATAATGATAGAGAAGCAGATTGAAATGTTGCCAGAAGAAATGTCAGAGCAGCAAATTGAGGTGTTGCCAGAGGAGGAAGAGACACAAAGATTTTATAATTTTGGTGTTTTTTTTATGATTGCAGGTAATGATGGAAGGACTAAAGAATTTTTGGTCTAGGAGAACAAATCAAAGAAGAGAGAAGAAGATGAAATTGACTGGAAATTTAAATACCAGTCCAAGAAATTGTTGAAGTCAGGAAATGAAGAAATTGTCATAAGTGACAACCCGGAAGAAGTTTTCATTTACAGAAAACAAGAGGGTATGGATGATAGGGTGGCAGTAAGAGTCCAGCAAGCAAGGGCTCAACAAGTGAAAGCAAGAGTAGAAGTAGGAGCAGAAGTGAGAGTTTAGCAATCAAGAGGAAACAATATCCAGCAGTCAGAAGATATACTAGACAGGGAAATTGAATTGATAAGGAGGCTGATGGTAAAAGTGTCTCAGAAGAAGACAGCAGCAAGAAAGCAAGGAAGCAGCATCAAAAAGAATAATACAGTCACAGAATGTGAAAGCTTAGCAAGCGGGAAGATGCAGCATAAGATATGGAAGCCTGGAGAATTGTAGAATAAGAATATTGAAGCAGATGATCAGTTGGAGAACAAAGTGTGGGATCCAGGAAGGCAAGAACTGAAGGCACATGATCAAGATATCATGATTATTTTTAACCTTGGGAGTATGATGCAGGGGCATTAGGCTTAAGAAAATTATTTGTGTTTTAATAGACATAGGGGGGTCTCATGTTTTTAATTTCTTATGTAATTATTAATATTTTGAGTGATTTTAATTAAATATGGAGAGAAATTGTAAATGTTCCCAAATGATTGGAGAACATGAGGGAATTTGATTAGTTGGGAATGTGAAGAGATTAAAGATCTGAAAAGACTGCAGAGTAGGAATGAATTTAGAATTAGTTTCTGGTCTTGATTTATGATTTTGAGGATTTTACGAATTTTGTTGAGTTATTCAGGGAGCTGAATCGATTCATTATCATCTTGTATAGATGTAAGCCTCAAAGGCATCAAGAATATAGATCCGGAGAGAGTGTGAGTGCTTCAATTTTAGGGAAAACAGGGGTTTTTTCCTGTAAGCCTACGGGCAGTTGAAAAGGTCCATTTGATTTTGAAGATCTAGCCAAAGACAAGAATGATTTTGTATTTGATTTCATATATATGAATGAAGGAATTTGGTTCTGAAATATATGTGTATTCTTTAATCAAATTCTGTGTGAGTAATGGTTCATCTTCTATGGATTAATATATGAGAAAGTCTGTAATAGGGCTCTGAGATGAGGCTCTGCATATAATGGAAGAATCGATATTAATTAATGTCGACATTGTGTTTTGAACTGAATGCATGAAGGGTTTGGATAATCCTTTGAGAATTCTCAAGAAAGATTGCAGTCATTGATCACTGCAATGATCAATGACATAGAGTGAATTTGAGTTTTCAATACAGAGTTCAACATCTAAATATATCATATCTGAAGAAGGGGCATTAAAGTAGAAAATGGGCGTATTGTTTGAGAATACACAGTGCGTTGAAGATCAAGTTTTGGAAATCGTGTTTTTGGGTTTTACTGTGGAATTGATCCACAGACATTAGATATGGAAACTAATCCATACGTAGATGAAAGATAACGGAGGTTAAAGCCTGTTCGAACGAACCCAGAGTAGGTTTGAAATTGAATGAACCGATGCCGTGAGCGAAAGCGAGATCGAGTCTATGAAGTGCAGTGATGAATGATGAGGGGTTGTTTAAACTCTGTTCGTATTAATGAATCCTTAGCAAAGAGATGGAAGTGGATCTTCAGATAAAAATAAGCGATGGTTCGTGGATAAGCATCGCGCAAACAGGGAGCGAGAGTATGCCAAGTTAATAATGCAGAGGAACTGTATTGAATGGAGTCATAGCCAATGAAACGAGAAATTCTGAGATCCTGAGATATGTTGGAACGATTAGATAAGCAATGGTGTTGTGATGATGGTTAAAGCAAAACTCTTTAAATAAACGAAGAAGCAGAACTGTGAACATGAAACCATGGAGTAGTTTCATAAAACCAAGTATGGTATTCGCATAGGAGAAACATGGTAAGTTGTTTTACGTTTTTGGACGCGATAGCGTTAGATGGTGAACATGTGGTAAGAGTGGTATATAAAAACAATTTTTATCACATCATTCTGAGAGGTCAAGGAGTGTGCAGTTGTGTTATGCGACAACCAACGTATTGATGGGTGCGTTGTGATCACCGTCAGATGGAGAGGTAAGTTACACATGCAGTGGGATCGAGAGTTCATTTAAATATGCGGTGGTTCGAGTTTTAATCCAAAGTCAAAGACTTTTAGTAATTGTTGACATTTGGATACGCATTGGATATTGATTAACCAAATCAAAATATGAATGGTAAAGCTATGGGAAATGCATGCATTTAGAGTTCCAAAAGAAAATGGAGAGCGAAAATTTATTTATTTTATTTTATGCAGAATCGAATGTTATTCGATTTTAAAAGAATGGGTTTTTTCATATGATTTAACCATTGATTTCAAAAGGTAGCCTCTGCATATGCTTTTGGGCATTGGTTTTTATTTTTATAACCATAAGGAGTTGAATATAAGATCTCAAATCAAAGATTTGCGATATAAAGTTTTAGAATGAGTTTAACTTGATATGCCTAAAATTTGGGTTGTATTGGGGGTTTTTATAACCACCATACTTGTAGAAATAAGCTTCCACATTATTAATGTTTTCCAAATTGAAGAATTTGGGGATCTCAGTCCATTGAAAATGAACCATGGATTTATATGCATCCAAGAGTTTGAATGTGGGTATTGGCAGGGGGAGCCTGCTATTATAAACCTTCAGTTTATGAGCTCTTTTGGTTTGTATTATTAACAATGTCTTGCGTTTATTAATATCTTGAGTTTAAAATATTAATTGTTAGGGTTTATTAATTTCTTAGGTTTTTTGTTTTTAAATATTATTTCATATGCTTTATTAATTTCTTGAGTTTAATATATTAATTCTTAGAGTTTATTACTTTCTTATGTTTTTGTGTTTAAAGTATTATTTCTTAGGGTTTTTTAATCTCTTGAGATTAAATTATTTATTCTTAGGGTTTTTTTATTTCTTGGTTTATAATATTAATATTTATCCTTTGCTTCACCAATTACTTCGGTTTATAATATTAAACCCTTGGGTTTATTTGTTCTTAGGTTTTTTGTTTTTAAATATTATTTCATATGCCTTATTAATCTATTTAGTTTAATATATTAATTCCTAGAGTTTATTATTTTCTTATGTTTTTGGGTTTAAAGTATTATTATTTCTGAGGGTTTTTAATCTCTTGAGATTAAATTATTTATTCTTAGGGTTTTTTTTTATTTCTTGGTTTATAATATTAATATTTATCCTTTGCTTCACCAATTACTTCGATTTATAATATTAAACCCTTGAGTTTATTAGTTATTTTGGTGTAAAATATTAATAATCCCCTGAGATATTGGTAAGAGATATAGACTTATTATAATATTAATAAAATATCATTATTATGTTATAATAGAATTATATTATAGTTTGAGTTAAAACTATTAATGTATTGAAATAATTTAATAATATATTTTTATTATATATTTTACTATTGAATAATATAATATTATATATTGTAATATTTTCTATTCTTATATATATATATATATATATAAAGTTAATATATAGTATGTATATAGTTAATATTATTAATATATTATAAGTAAATATTATATATAAAATATTTTGGTGATTTTAATCATAAATATATAATATTTATTTTGGTGAAATATATGTGGTGGGTAGTGGATATAGGCCTATCGACATATATCAACCACATTGATGAATGTGGTTGTAAATATATTTCATATAAGCCTGTCGGCGTATATCAATCACATTGGTAAATGTGATTGTGCTAGTTGTATTCTTGTGTAATAGTCAACTTCAATATTTTCCTTCAGTATCACCCATTTTTGGGTCCTTTTCCTTTATCTAAAATAGTAAAGGTTGGCTATCAGCCTCTCCCTGTCACCTTCTCCCTACTTGTTTAAAAAAAACCATATTTATCATTTTCTTAAATTTATAAGTAATATCTCAATTCCTTACTGCTTCAAGTTATTGCATGACATTTTGCTATGCATTCTAATATAGACTTTACATACAAGGCCTTTCCCTTATAATGAAGACTTCATCTGAGGTTAAAATAACCTGAGCTCAAAATAACTAAGTGAGTTATAACCAAAATGCTCTACATTGTTTAATTTTTGCTATAATTGTCCAGAAGCTTCATCCTTTAAGACTACTAGATTTTTTTATTTTTTATTTTTGAATTTCTAACAACAATTTCAACAATTAAATGATTCATACTCAGTGCATCTTCTACCTCATTCTCCTTCCCTTTGACGTGTTTCATATCAAACTAAAATTCACTTAAGAATCGCATACACCTTTTCTTCCTCACACTCTAATATTGTTGACTAAAATAATACTTCAAAATAATGTGATCAATAACAAGAGTAAAATTATTCCCTAATAGATAATATCTCCAAATATTTTGTGGATATATAATTGTAGCTCACTTAATATCATGAAAAAAATACTTCTTCTCATGTACTTTTAAATTTCTTGATTTATATATAATTACATCATTCTCTTCCATCAACACACCACCCAACCCTTTAAGACATGTATTTGTACAAACAATAAAATATTTACTAGGATCAACTATTTTTAATACTAGAGCTATTGTTAATAAATGTTCCAGTCTATCAAATCTCTTGACACTTTTGTGTCTAATTGAACGTCACTATTTTTTCTGCAATGAAGTGATGAGGTAAGGTGGTTTATAGAATCCTTCAATAGTACCTAGTGATACACATGAAGGACCTAATGTCTTCCACAAACTTATGTACTAGCCAATTTAAAATGGAACTGAATTTTTCATGGTCAATAGATATCCCTTCCTTAGAGATCACATGTCCTAATTACTAGATTTTATGCTGATAGAACTCACATTTTCTGAAAATTGAACGCAACTGGTGTTCCCTAATATTTTGTAGAACTATCATCAAGTGTTATTCATGTTCTGCTTGAGATTTTCAATATATTAGAATATCATCAAGAAAAATTAATACAAATGTGTATATATACTTGTTGAACACATTATTCCCAAATCAAATAAAGGTAGGAGGAGCATTTGTAAGATTGAATGGTAGTACAACAAATTCATATTGCCCATACCAAGTTTTAAATGCATTTTTGTGTATTCATCGACTTTGATTCTTAATTCATGGTAACCAAATCAAAGGTATATTTCTTAAAATATTCTTGCCAGCCTAACTTCTTCAAATAATTCATCTATCCTAGGTTACAAATATTTGATTTTAATAATTAGTTTGTTTATCTATCTATAATGTATGCACATCCTGAAGGTTCCATCCTTTTTTTCTACAAACATTATTGGGGCTCCACAAGGGGAAACACTTGGTTTGGTGAACCATTTTTCTAGAAACTCTTGCAACTACATTTTTAGCTCCATCAGTTCTGCCACACTCATTCTGTAAGGTGATTTGGACATATGTGTGGCTCCTAACACTAATTCAAATGTGAAATATATGTCACTTTTCAAAGGTATTCCTAGAATATAATCTAAAAATAAGCCTTTAAATTCTCTGATCACTTCAATGTTATCTATACTTATGTTTTTTATTTTTGTGTAAATTCTTCTATCTGAACGCCAAATAATTAAAACCTTTCCATGGACATTGTTCGAGTTGTAAGGATGAAATTTTCCTTGTGGAGATAGGCCTTGGTATTCCTTTTATAAGTTGTACATTTCCCTGTTTATTGGTGCATGTAATAGTTTTCTCTTAAGAGTTGACTAAGGACCTATGTTTCTCCAATAAATCCATTCTTATAAACAAATCATAGGAACCTAGAGGTAATACATCCATATTTAATTGTGTTGGGAATCAATTTAAATTTACAACACAATTTTTAACCCAATTGATCACTTTTATTTTAGTTCCCATAACCAATTGAATTAGCCATGAATTTTTGAATATTTCAGTACTCAATTTCCATTTATCTACAAACTGTGGACTAACGTATATAATATTAGTTCCTAGATCTACTATAACAAACACATGCTAATCTAGAATCATACCTTCAATTTCGATCATTGTTTATTGATGTTCTGCCAAATGGTCTTTTAATGTCGCATTGATCCTTGATATATTTCTATCTACATAGTTTATTTTATATGCCTCCTATACTACCTGCTAATCTTGGACTCATCTAGTATTGTATGGGAAGTTTTTGAGTAAATAGGGTTCACCCTAACCCTAGAAATTTAATGATTCTCTCTCCTTTCGTTCATTTTTTCCTTTTCTATTTGGGTAAAATATTTTAGAAACTACTTGAGATTGTGTAGGATGTGGCTGATTGTTCCTATTAAATTTTTTGGGATAATCATTTTTCCGAAAAAATTATAATAGAGGATTTGAGTTTTTAACCCTTGTTCCAAATGTGTTATTTTCCTTATTGGACCATGATATTGAACCCTCACTACTTTGTTTGAATTGTTGATAACATATTTTGGCTTTCCACAACTTCATCCATTATTTTTGTATTATCAAATTCAATTCTTTCCTTATATGGAAGAGAATGAAAATTAAGAAATTGTTGTACCTTGACATTTTCTTCTTGGATGTAAGGAGCATATCTCAACATATTATTAAATTTGGCTAAAAACTCATCCATACTAAACTGGCCCAACTTTAGATCATGAAATTATTTTTCCATCTCATCATAATATATTTAAATTAAGTAATTTTTATTAAAATATTTATGGAACTATTCCCAACTTACTGTTTTTTCTTCTATATTGTGTATTATTCTTACTTCTTCCCACCATAGTGGATTTTTCCCTCCAATTTGAAGACCGCTAGTTTGGGCTTTAGGTTTCCAGAATATTTATATACTTGGAAATATGTGGTCATGTTTAGTAGTCATTATTTCACTACCTCTTCTTTTTCACCATCAAAAGTAGGTGGTATGATATTTTTGAACTCTCCTTGGATTTTTTTTTCTTTTTCTGCCTTTGTCTAGGTGTTTTTGGAGATGTTTTATCTAACTCTTCCTCACTCTCATTTTTTTCATTCTCACTTTCATATTTATCTCTCCCATTTTCAGCATTACCATCCACATTTTTTCACTTTAAGGAGTCCTCTTAGCCTTCCTCTACCTCCATATCTAGAGGCCTAAGATTTGAAAATTTAGTCAAATCCTTAATGAGCTTCTCCTGCTCTACAATTTCTTTCATAAAATACTCATTGTTGGTTCTAACACTCGCCAACTCTTGTTTCATTCCCTTTACGATTTCCAGTATTTCAGTTGTTGGAGGTAAAGTTTCATCTCCTCACTACACCCAAATGTATCTCCTTCATGAGGAGATTTGGTAGAAGGTTTCGCCATTATTGTACTATTTTATTATTACTTTTGTGTATCACAAAATCAATAACATAACCTTCTAGAATCACAACAATGACTGCATTTAATTTAAGTTAATTTTTGGCCCTTAGGCCTCAAAATTTGAACCTACAACTCTAATACCACATGCAATATACCTCAATAACACACCAAAAAATGAAATTTATATACTGGTGTAATTACATTCCATAAATGATTATCCATATGGATAGAATATATGACTATGATATACATTGGATTATTATTTAGATTTCCTTTGTAATTTCGAAGTACAAGTTGACTTTAAGCTCTCATACCGAGACTTCTCACTTATAAATACAAGTTCCTTATAAATCCAACCAACTTTAAGCTTACATAATAAACACCTATATCTTGTGTTACTCAAACCTTTCCAGAGAATATTTTGGTCAATGATTTGGGTTTATTACAACTTGTGTATGATTTCCCCCTTAAATCCACTATTGCCTTTCTAACTACCATGATATTAATATATGGAAATATTTATTTATACCCCTCACTGAATTTTTAGCAGTTTTGTTTCATATATACATACATACATACATACATACATACATACATACATACATACATACATATATATATATATATATATATATATATATATATATATATATATATATATATATATATATATATATATATATATATATATATATATATATTTGGGTTCTTCCCCCTTTACCTATTAATGGTAATTATTGACCCTGCCCTTATATTACACTCTATGATCTTGGCATGAAATATTTGATCTAATACACTTTCAAGTTTAATACTTTAATTGATTTAAGGGTCGTCGATTTCCTTGCTCCACACTTGAGGTGACATATGACCATTTTGTGGGGACCATTTCTTGGCCATGTGGTTTGAATTTAATGATCCACGAATGGGCTCCCCACCTACCCTCACGTGCCTTCACATGGAAGAGAGTAATCTTTGAATCAATGGTCTTGACTTCGTTTTGCAAATCAGCAGTGCTCGATACAAGGGTTTATATTAGGGTGGAAAAAAACTATGCACCAATTCATTTGGTCATTTAGTGTTTTGGAAATACGGCTAAAGTGTCACCTAGCTCCACTATTATGTATCTAATTTCCACCACTACTAATTAACTTTAACAGTTTTAACCTCCTCTTATTTCCATGCATCAACTTGTCTATTTCAGTGGAGACACATTTCAACTCCATGTGGAAAAATTGGTAAGAACAGAGTATAGGTATACCTTTTTTATGCTTTTCATCAATTCCTTTTGTCGTTAGGTTGGATACTCTCGTTTAACTAGTTAGCTTCTTGGCCATGTAGGTTTGGTAGGAAATAATTCCCTTGAATAAATTGAGAACATCTCAGTCTCATTCATGGTGATTTTATTTGTTAGCGCCTTCCCTTTCTAGGTAGATCTCATCTCGATTTTTCATCCATATGGTGCTTTTATTTATTTAAAAATGTGGTTGGGTTTATATTAACCCAATTCCTTCACATCAAGCTCTTCTTCACAAAGGGTTCGCCCTCTTTAGGAAATTTATGTTCATTTTTAAAACCCTTAAGCATTATCCTACTTCTTAATTTCTTTCTCGTTATCCCATGACCTATGGTTTGAATGTTATGAGACTCACATGCAATGGGGTTTGAATAACCACCGTTATGATCTAGCTTAAATTATTAGTGATGTTTGTTTATACTTTATGATATGAATGAACTTTATAGTATATAATTCATTTATTATTTGAGGTTTTGTCTTTCCCCTAATATATTAATTCAATAACCCTTTTGGAAATTTTCTAACAAAATATTTACACACATATTATTATAGGTAACTTGTACATGGTTTGTAAATGGATTATTTCTCAGGTATATAATCATTTTCCACTCATTGTTTTGTTTCATCTTAGAAATTTAATAACTTTTACTAAGAAAACAATGACCTTTGTTTCTTACAAGCTATTATTTTTTATCCTGTCATAGGTATAATAAATCCTTGGAGTTGCATGAGCATTTTATGTTCACCTAACATTTATTCATCACACTTAATATAGTTTGATTTCCTACTTTACAAGTGGGTCACACTTTTCATTTTTGGACCATTTGTAAAGAAACTTTTGTTTAATTTTTTTAGTTGCTCAATAGAGAACACAATTCCCATAATTAGTTTTTTGGAATAGACATTAGAAGCAATGCTCTAGCTCTTATCCTAAGGGGATTTTAATTTCTAAAGACATCATTTCTCTTATATGTTTAGATATCGTAGCAAAGGTTGAAAGCCTATACTCATGTTCAATTTATTTAAATGAATAGGTCCATATTGACCTCTTTTTAATACTTGTACTTTGTAATGGATATTATATACTCAGTTGAGTTTATTTGAAGAAGGGATCATTCCCTTCTTATGTGGAATATATGTTATCTTTCTCTGCTTTTGTAGAATTTACAATTGTATTTTTTTTTTCTAATTTCCAATATTCGTATGCATTACTATAGCCTGATGTAATAGTTAACTTCAAAAATTTTCTTCAGTATTTAATCTTCTGTATTTTTTCTTTAATATTACCCATTTTTGGGCCTTTTTACTTTTTTTCTAAAATAATAGAGGTTGAATATCACCCTTTCCGTACCTGTTAAAAAAAAAAGCAGACTTATCATTTTTATTAGATTTATAAGTAATATTTTAATTTCTTACTCCAAGTTATTGCATGAAAATTTTCTTCATGTTCTAATATAGGCTTTAAATATAGGCGTATACCCTTATAATGAACACTTCGTTTGAGGGTAAAATAGCCTAATCTCAAAAGAACTAAGTGAGTTCTACTACTCTATAACACAAATGTATGAAATACTATAGATTTGTATTCAAAAGGGATCAAATATAAAGTTGTTATATCATACTCTTTTTCTTATATAATTACATATTCATAGTATACTCCTAAAGCATTGTTACACACTGTAACTTGTGCCCCTTGGAATTTAATCTAAGAACTATGTCCTTTTGTTGTAGCCTCTACAACACCCTCCAAAAAACCTCCCACTTTAAAAAATTTTGGAGTTGCTTGAGCACAAAGAAAAGCTAAGTAAAAAGTCAGGAAAATTAAGTCGCTGAGTTGCAAATCCTAAATTTGTAGAAAATTGTGACCCCGCAACCCTGAGGTCGCCAGGTCACAAGGTTGCAAGGTCGCATTCCCGCGAACCACCTCAACGTGTGACCTTGCGACCTCATTAAATTCCCGCACGTGTGACCCTTTTATATATTGGAGGTCACTAGGTCACATTTTGCATATGCAGTGGATAGAAAAAACGGCTCTGACAGGTCGACTGGAGCGCAATTTTCCAAGGTAAGTTGTCGTTTTTCCTCCTGTTGTTTCCTTTTTTTATTATTCTTGCCAAATCCCTGCATGCCTCAACCTTTAAATTGTCATTTTCCTCAACCATGGATTTCATTTCTTTCTTAGGGTTTTCCTTCTGATTCCAGTTTTCACCACACTTTCCTAACTCATCACAATTTCCTATCCAGCTTCACATGGGCTGTTCCCTACTCCAAAATTTGTCCTTTGACCCTGTATGGACCCATTTAACCTTGTATTTTTCCAGTTAAAGGGAAAACAACTCCATGCCCCGCGCGCCCAAAACCCCCGCCAAGCCCTAGCGCGACTTGCGACCCCGCGACCTAGTCGCCAGGTCGCGAGGTCGCATTCTCTCCGTTTTCTCGCAACTTGCGACCTCGTGGCCCAGCGACTCGGTCGCAAGTTCGCAAGGTTGCACCTTTTCCATTTTCATGAATTTCATACCCCGCGACCCACGTGCTTTCCAAGGTTGCATTTCCTTTTTTCCCGAAATTTTCGACGTCAGCGACCTCAGCCGACCCGCCGCAGGTCGCAAGGTCGCATCCTCATCCTTTTTCACAATCCACGATTCACAATCCACAACCCCGCGACCCTACGACCCAATCACAATATCTCAAGGTCGCACCTTGGCCATTTTCTTACAACCTACAACCCTAGATCAAGAGGGCCATTTATTCAGTTTCTTTTTCCGTGTCCCACTTGAAATAATTGATAAATGTAATTGGTCTTATATCTTCATGGCGCCTTTCTTATCTTGGGAATCTTTCATGAATATGACAGGTGAATTTGAAGCAGACTTGGAGTGTATACCTGTCCTCTCAAATTCCAGCGACATGGGACCTCCTGTGTCCCGGAAGAAAGACAAGCACTTGGCAGTGGAAGATGTGGAGATGGCCATGCCAATGTCCCCACCCCCGATATACAGAGATACTCTTTTCACATTTTCCAAAGGGGACAGCATGTGACGGTACCAAGTGTACGCAGAGTTCGCCAAAACGGAATTCCCAGAAGACCTCCCGGATTGGGAGATATATTTACAGGTTAAAAGGTCCAAGCTACATCTCACAGGTGCTCACCCAGCCATATTCCCGTGCCCATAGGTGATATATTGGATTTTACAGAAAACAGATCCCAAGAAATTTGTGATCAGAGACAACGAAGGCAAGGCTTTCGCAATGCTCAAAGGCTCAGATGCCCATGTTTATTACTCTTTTCCTGAGTGAGAAGAATAATTCACAGAAGACTGGGCCATTACTCACGCAGTTCCTGTAGTTGACACTACAAGGCAATGGTGGGAAGAGCCTGAGAAGTTTAAGGTCAAGAAAGACCAGGAATACCCAGTGGCGAGCTTGAGAAAAGTATATAAATTAGTAGCCGCCATGCTTTACAGATTTTACGGGCACCCCGATGCCACCACCTTCAACGGCACATGGGAAACTCTCATGGAATATGTCACAGTGCATGGCACCCGGTTCAACTGGGCTAACATATTGATGACCTCCATGCATACAAATTTATCCTCAGCATTTGTACCAGATAAAGGAATGCCTTATGAATTCTATATGGCTTCTTATCTATTGGATGCCATCTGTTCGAGGTTACATTTTGAAGGCTCGGTACATAACTGGGATTCCACACAGACCCATGCAATTCATCTACAAACCAAGGTGTTTTGGGAATCCAGGTATAAACAGGACATAAAGCCAATCTCCCAAGTGTTCATCCCCGCTTTATACATAAAATTATTCGGCCAAGACGCCCCTTGCATGTCTTGGCGAGCCAAGGAGACGTTAAGCCAAGTGGCGCATTGGTTTCCTTACGCCAAATATACATTCATCCGAGTCTTTGGCTCGTTGAGGGCACCACATGCTATGCCTCGTTTTGTTACAGACAAAGTGCTCATGCAAGAGGTCTTCTTCCAAATGTCCTCGGGTTTCTCCAGGGTCCTGTCCAAAGGTAAGAAGAAGCCGTGGCCCGCGCTACCCCTCACTATTGGCGCATACATAGTTAAAGACTTCAGAGAGGTAGAGGAAAAGGGTGAAGAGATGAAAATTTATCACTTTAAGGCTTTAGAATACCGAACATACGACCCAGAGCGGATAGTTCCTGAACATTGCAAGAAGGCCAAATTCAAATGGAACTATCATCATGTTGAACGCCCAGGAGAAGATGAAAGAAGGAACTGGTACAATGCAGATAGAAAAATTTCTCCGGGGGCAGACTCTAGCCAAGAAGACCCGGATGACCAAACTTTGGAAGAAAGGAGTCATAAATTAGGAGGTGCTTCTTCCTCTCTAGCTAAGAAGCCTCGGACTAGTACAGGGCATAGTACCTCCACCCAACAGAAAGAAATAGAGGCCAAAGGCCAGCAAGAGAGAGAAAATAAAATGAAAGAGGACGAGGACAAACGCAAGGAGAGCCTAAGGGAAGAATAGAAGAAGAAGCAGGCCGTGGAGGCCAAGAAGGAAAAGGAGGAAAAATAGGCGGAGGCTGCAGCAGAACGGGAGCTCAAGAAAGAGCTAGAAAAAGTGGAAGCCAACCACCAGAAGAAAGAAGAGCAAGCTCCAGCAGCCGAGCGGAAGAGGAAAGCCGAAATAGAAGCAGCGACAGAAGCAAAGCTCAGGCAAAAGAAAGAACATGAGAAGGCGAAAGCTGAACTACTACAAAGGGAAGAGGAGGAAAATAAGAAGAAAGAAGAAGAGGATGAAATGCTATAAGACATCGAGGTATCTCCCGTTGAGGTACCTCTAGTTGGTACACGAGCCACGCTCTCTGATGCCAACACCTTTCAGGGGCAAGAGGAGGAGGTATTCGACCTCACCAGGCTCAGATTCGATCAATTCTCCTTCAAAATCTGACAAGACAAAAGAAGAATCCTAGCGCAAAATCCTTCCGCCACATCCACGGTCACAACCGAAAAATACATAGTCCTTGATACTATGACTAATCTCGTAATGATAGCATCAACTCGCATAGATTTCGCTATGGCCACGGAAGAAAATGTGACTAGAATGAGTAGAGAGATCGTTTCTCTACAAAATAGACTACAGGAAGCAGAGCAGTGGGAGAAAAAGGCAGAATAGGAGAGGACTGCATTGAAAGAGGAAGTTCAACAACTCCGAAGCAAAACTCCCCCTGTCAATGAAGTTCCGCTTGCCATTCTAAAGGACTGCGATGTATTAGAGGCGACCATGAGGCAAGTGTATGGGGAAATGTTCACCATAAAACAAACAGTTGCCCCATTGGTAAGAGCACAAGCGGAGACTAAGAAGAACCATGAGCAGCTAAAGCAGGCCTCAGTTGCCTTGAACAGGATGATGGACTGGACAGTGCGGTACCCTCAGCCTCCTGAGAATTTGCCAAAGAAGGATTGGATTCATACGCAAGATTCCAAAGTCCAAATTCGTATGAAAATGCAGTCCAAGGATAAGTTGTCCAAGGATTTAGACAAAGTAATGTCTGCATATGAACACCTGATCAGCAGCATCGACTCGATGCACAACCTTCACCATATTCCTTCGTTAGGAGCATTGGACGAGGGGAAAACTTGGGAACAAGTAGATCAAGAGATCCAGTGATTTCTGTAGCCCATCAAGCAAGCTGCTACTGCTCTCGATCTTACAGCGTCACGAGAAAACCTGGGTCAGTTTCTTGTCACGCCAGTATGGATTTACACCAAGCTCGCCTCTCTGTCAAACCAGATCTCACAGAAAAAGGAAACTCTAGTACCAAATTCTTTGGAGTGCATACATCGGTTGAAAGAAGAGGTCCCTCTAGTTTGTCCCATAATAATAGAGTATTAGACGTAACAAGACTTCCTCAAAAAAGAGCAGATTGACGCCCCTGACCTCACAATTGCGCGCTCATCTTCATAGCCCAGTGGCAGTAGGTCGCAGGTCGCATCGCCCAGCTAGGTCGCAGGTCGCACTCACCAGCCAGGTCGCAGGTCGTAGTCTCCTTCCGGGTCGCAAGGAAACTCAACAGGAAAGCAGGTGAACAGTGAGGAAACCCAAAGGGCAAGTTTTGCTCTATAAAACTTCCTCCGGGGAAAATGTAAAGGATCTTTTTTTTTTGGACTCAAGAGCTATACAGCATTGTATTGAAAGATAACACTCTTTTTTCATATGAATACAAATACCTGTTGAAACTCCTTTTGGATCTGATGTGTTTTGTTGTGCGAACACTATGAGTATTTCTATACAGGTTCAGAACATCTTTTGATTAATGAAACTGCACTCTTTAATGGCATCATTTATGCATTATGTTTTCCTGTATTTGTGTTAATGGTCTTTAGATTTATTTCTTGCTTAATGGATGTTAATGACTTTGTTTATTAGCATTTCATTTTATCCTTCAGGAAGTAAAGGGGCATCTCGCCATAAAGAATTGTTTCTTTTGTGGTCAGAATAGCCTACAAGCATAACCCCAAAGATGTGTTTTTAACAACACCTCCTTCGGCATGTTTGCTTTGTTATTTGCCTTGCTACGCATAGTGTTATATACGTGTTTAATGCATCAACCATGTATCTTGTATCATGTGAATAAGTGTGTGTCCGCAGGTTCGATGAGTTCTTTTGAGACCAAAGGGAAGGTGACTTAAGCAGTAGCTGGACCCACACCCCGGACGGGATCCCTATTCCAAACGGTTGAAGGTCTAACTGGGATTTTCTACCGGGGAGATCCCCTACTGTTGGTCGGACAATTTTTCCTGTCAACAGAATTGGTGCTAGAAGGAGGGCCTGATGGAAACCTCCTAGCATACAACCAACATTCCATCAAAAAATCCCCATGGGGAGGTCATAAACGGCGATGCTATCCCTCCCCCGTTGGAAGATATTCCAAGGGAGGAGGTTCCATATTATGAAATTACCAGAGAGCAGCTAAGAGCCTTGCGCCCGGCTGCCCGCAATCTCATCAGCGATTTTCGATATGCCCCAATCATGAGTTTCTTAACCCATACTATGACCCTTGCTGAAAACATCACTCGCAATGGTGCCCTGGTGAGTACCATACCCCAGTTGGTGAATCTCATGGTTGAAGACCTCGCCACCGTTGTTCAGGGTGATGAAACGATCCCCGAGCTCCAAGGGGGTGAAGAGGAGGAATTTGGTACCATTGAACCTTTCCCCGACCCTCAGCCCAACCAAGCCCAACCAAACAACAACCAGGCACACCCCCACCTGGGGGAGGTGATGGAGATAGAGCCTGCAGGACTGAAGGTGAGGGGAATAGAGCCCGAAGAAATGAAGGCGAGGGAAATAGAGCCTGTAGGACTAGAGGTAGAGGAGATAGAGGCCGAGGCCAAGAACACTGTGCCAACCACTACTGCCTAAACCCAAATAGGCTTCCTGTCCACAATTGGGGATATCTCAGAGACATTACCAACCGTGAGAGATATCAAGATGAACACTCTCGCCATGAGTGAGAAGCATCGGTGTCAGGTACGGGGAGTGAATCTGAGCCTGAGTTCAGACACCATTAGCAGGCTAGGAGAGTGCAACCACTTGCCTGGATGGCCCAGTCTCCATTAGATCTTTTGGGCCCCCTCCACGATCTGCCTAGGCACCCTGAGAAGCATCTCCCCAAGTTTGATCCTAAGAAAGGCACCTTGGCCGAGGATCATATAAGTAGCTTCTATCTTTCCCTGCAAATCATGAGTGTTCAAACAGATGACGTTGCTTGCCACCTGTTTCCGCACACTCTTGAAAACAAAGCGTCCACCTGGTACTGCTCCCTCCCAAGTTCCTCCAGTACGTCATGGGACCAGTTCCGTTGCGCATTCTTGTAGAAATTTTCAGAGGACAAAACCCCTTCTATGCTCCTCATGGATTTAAGTACCATTAAGTGCCATAAGAAAGAAAAGGTTAGAGACTTCAATCAGCGTTTTGCCACCATACTGCAAAAGTTTTCCCCCAACCTGGCATTGGACGACTCTATTACCATAGACTACTATACAAAAGCTCTCCCCAGGGATATCGCCGTCTTCATAAAACGCAAAGCTCGGCCCACCCTTGTAGCAAACTACGTAGTCGCCCTCACTGTAGAAAGAGACATGCTTTCTATAGGAGCCATCGATCACGAGGGGAGAGATGACCACAAACCAATCACGAAAAAGGGTCAGTCCTCCACAAAAAAAACCACGGATAAGGATAAGGACGCTTTTGACTTCGAGAGTATAGCAAAGACCCTCAAGATATTGAAAAATGAAGTCTCTTACCTTAAGAGGAAGGGTATAGAATCCACGACTAGCGCCAAGGCACCTAAGCCATTTTTCAGAAAGAGCAACCCCAACACCAGCCAACCTCCGTCTAACCCGAACACTATTCTCAACGTGGAAGAGATAGGAAAAGATAACTTTTGTTCGTTCCACTAGGCTGCCCACTCTGAAAAAACATGCCCACAATGGATTGGCAGCATGACTGCAGTAGTAAACCAGCTTCTAGATGATCAAACCCCAAGGGTTGTCGGGGAGGATGATGTTTCCAACCACGATGAAGATTTGCCCCTGGATGAAGAACCAGGGTCCTCGGTTCTTGCATTTGACATTATCCGTGGGGACAACAATCTTACCGTCACTGATATCAACATGGCAGACAATCATAAGGCCCCACCCGTAAGAAACTATAGCCTTAGGAGCAAAGGACTAGTCCCCGAACCATCCTTTGAGGAGAATAAAAGGGCTTTCTTAAGGAAAATTCTTCCCTCGGGGAATGAACAACAAGCTGCCCCTAAGAAACCCACCAATGACAACACCCGAGCAAATCAGAAGAGAAAGCTCCCAGTGGGGTCTTCCACAACCACTACCGAGCCCTGTCCTCAATCTGATTCCACTTATAACATTGTAGAGGACATGAAGAAAACCAGAGATAACATCTCCCTCTACGAGCTTGCCCGCATCACGAATCAACGAGAACTCATTCTTAAAGCCTTCGCCAATACCCCAACCACTAAGCCTTTGAGCAATACGTCCGCACAAGCCAGTCTGAGTGTTCAGTCCATTGTGAACGCCATCAATGAAAATTCCAGGGGGTCTACTCCTCCCTTCCTATTATATTTTGAGATTTTTAACTTCAACGTCCATAACTGTCTAATGACTCCGGCGCATCCACAAACGTCATGCCCCTATCTGTTTGTAAGAAGCTGAACATCTGCTCGGAGAAAACTGACGCGAGGATCATTCAACTTGTCAGATCTCAGGTGCCAGCTATAGGAGAACTGAATAACATCATCATCTTCCTCTCGTCTGACTCTAGAGTCCACCAATGTATTGACATTGTGGTTGTTTACATTCCGGAAGCCTACGGCCTATTACTTAGCAAAGACTAGTCCAGCAAGCTGCAAGGATATTTTGCCACCGACTGGTCCCACCTGTGGCTTCCTTATAAGGGCCGGAATAACCAAATCAGGGTCGAAAGCGAGCCATATATGAAATATACTGTGACTAATCTGGGCGCTACTAACGAACCCATCAGTTTTTCCCAGGAGGAACTTAGCATGTGCTTCTTGGAAGCCAGTTTTGGATGTTATCATCCTCCTCAGTCTCCAGTAGACCTCAAGATCCAGTCTGAACTTACGTTTGTCGTAGAATACCAAGCCACTACCATCCCACAGCAAGTTGAAGTCCTGCCCCAACCTACAACCCCAAAGGATCCAGAAAATGACGTGTGGACCCTGTACTGTGACAGTTCCAAAACCCATGACGGAGCTGGCACAGGCTGCATCTTGCTAGACCCTCAAAAGAACAAATTCTTGCTTTCGTGTCAGCTTGAGTTCCAGTGCACCAACAATACTGCTGAATATGAAGCTCTAATCCTCGGACTCAAGAAGGCATTGGATTTAAAGGTAAAGTGTTTACAAGTCATTAGAGACTCCGAAATCATTACTTGGCAGGTACGCAATAACATTCATTGTTTTCTCCACATTTAAAAGCGTATCAACAAGAGGCATGGTGTCTTATTTCTTCTTTCGATGCGTTTGGAATTAAATCTGTTCTTAGAATGCACAATGCAGCAGCTGATACTCTGGCTAATGCTGCTGCTAGATTTACCCCTTTGAGGGATGGATTTTCTACTGAAGTTATATATAGACCCTCCGTGCCAGATAATATTACTAATTTACGCATTTTTGATGATGATCAATAGATATTGGAATTTATTCTAAACACTGAAGTATTCAAAGACGCGGCAATTGATGAGGCAGATCACGACCAAGATTTGCAGGAAGAGCATGAACAACGCAAGGAGAACCGCATGCCCAAGGGGATAGTGTCACCTGAAAAGCTCTTTGATCTGCAAAGTCGATTCCGTGGCCCCCTAAATACCAAAGTACAAAGTTCCATCTTGGCTCATCGGCAAGTGAACTTGGGATCAGATGAGAACCCGAAGTTCATTAACCTTGGGAAAGACTGTACTGACGAAGGGACGCAGGCCTTTACCCAACTATTTCGGAAGTATCGAGACGTATTTTCTTGGACGTATGATGATTTACATACGTACGATACTCGGATTATTCAACACGTGATACCAATGAAGGAAGGCGTGAAACCGTTCCAACAGAAGCTCAGAAAAGTGCATCCTACTTTGGAACCGATGATTCTGAAAGAACTTAAGAAGTTGTTGGATGCAAGAATCATCTTCAAGGTTCTTCACTCCACATGGGTGTCAAATTTGGTCCCGGTATGGAAGAAGTCTGGTGAGATCCGCTTATGTGTGGATTTCCGGAATTTGAATCAGGCCTCAAATAAAGACAATTACCCGGTGCCACCTATGGAACAAATATTGCAAGTTGTGTCTGGATCCGAGATGTTCTCCTTATTGGATGGGTTCTCTGGTTACAACCAGGTGCTGCTAGCTGAGCCAGACAGACTGAAAACTACCTTTCGGACCAAATGGGGGGACGTTCACTTTCAGGCACATGCCTTTTGGATTGATAAACGCGGGGGCAACTTTCCAACGGGCCATGGATATAGCTTTCCATGGTTTGATAGGGCAGAGCGTGGTAGTCTATTTGGACGACGTCACCGTGTTCTCAAAACACCAAGGCGATCATTTACGCTACCTCAAACAAATCTTCGAGAGGTGTAGGAAGTACGGGATTTCACTTAACCCGAAGAAGTGTGTTTTCGCGGTGGTGGAAGGAAATTTGCTGGGCCACATTATAACTAAGCAAGGCATTGTTGTAGATCCAGAGCGGGCGAAAGCCATTGCCCAGATTCCCCTCCCCCCTCGAGCAGTAAGAAAGCAATGCAATCTTTCCTGGGGAAAATCAATTTTGTCCGTAAATTCATATCGGATTTCGCCCAGATAGTCAGGCCGTTGCAGGGAATGATAAAAAAGAATGCAGTGTTCAAATGGAATCTGCCAGAGAAGGAGGCCTTCGACAAAATCAAGCACGCTATAGCTAAAGGTCCATCCCTCCAAAGTCCAGACTTTAGTAGAGGCTTTATCCTGTATACTTTCACTTCAGATTCATCTCTCGTGGCAGTCCTCACACAGAAAGACAACAACAATGATGAACGGCCCATATCCTTCATGAGTACTGGTTTACAAGGAGCAGAGTTGAACTACCCTGAAATCGAAAAGCAAGCTTATGCAGTCTACAAGGCGGTCAAACATTTCAGGCCATACATTTTGAAAAACCATGTAATGGTCTTCGTCCCTCATCCGGTTGTCCGCTCACTATTTGTGCAGCAAGAGCTAGGCGAGAGGCGAGGTAACTGGGTGGAGTGCCTGCAAGAGTATGATTTAGAGTTCAAACTAGCACACACCGTTAAAGGACAAGGATTATGTCAGATGGCTACGGAGGCTGCAAGTTCACATGGAGTTGAAGAAGAGTGTTGGGAACAGGAAATCGACATGTATCAGAGTGACCACGTGCCTCAGCAGACAAGCCCTTCATGGTACTCTGACATTTCAGGATACTTAGCCCAGGGCGTCCTGGTCCCTGCCCTAACTGCCCGGCAGAAACACGCTATAAGACTCAAAGCTGCATATTATCAGCTGATACAGGGTAAGCTTTTCAAGAAACATTACGATGGAGTCATGCTACGCTGTTTAGAACATGATGAAGCGCATAAAATATTGACCGAGCTGCACGACGGACCAGCTGGAGGTCATTTTGTAGGCGATACCACCGCCCATAAGATAATGCGCGCGGGATACTATTGGCCAACCCTTTTCAGAGATGCGCATGCATATGTCCGGAAGTGCATTCAGTGCCAGAAATTCGCAAACAGGGAAGCGCGGCCAACCGCCCCCTTATTATCAGTAGCAGTGGAAGAACCTTTTCAACAGTGGGGCTTGGATGTGATTGGCGAAATCATACCTCACTCTTCCAAGCAACACCGTTATATTCTCACAACTATCGACTATTTCACCAGGTGGGTCGAAGCAGCAGCTTTACGCAAAATCAATGATCAAGAGGTAATAGAATTCGTCACTCATTCCATCATCACCAGGTTTGGCGTTCAAACTTCCTTGGTTTTTGATAATGCAACTTACTTTTCATCTTTCAAATGGTATGATTTTTCTCTGGAAAACGGTATTGTTCTTAAACATTCTGCGAATTATTATCCTCAAGGAAACAGGTTAGCTGAGTCAACCAATAAAAATATTATCTGCATCATTAAGAAGACTTTGCTGTCCCACCAGCGCAACTGGCACAATGCCCTTCACAATGCACTTTGGGCCGACCGTGTCACGCCCAAGTCCTCCCTAGGCACCTCTCCATATTTTATTGTGTATGGAAAATAAGTTGTTCTTCCTCCCCATTTATCTCTCCCTGCCCTTCAGCTGTCTCAGGAATGTCATGGTACCCCATGCCCTACCTTGCAGACTCGGATCGACACCCTACTGAAGTTGGAGGAAGAAAGACAAAAGACCCGAGAAAAGTTTTCCATCCACCAACGCCAAATCAAGAGATGGTTTGATAGAAAATCTGCAGGGAATAAAAACTTTGAGGTAGGGGACCTAGTCCTGAAGTGGGATAAAGCCCATGAAGAAAAGGGAAAACATTCCAAGTTCCAAGCACTATGGACAGGTCCTTTCCAAGTTATGGAGAAATTAGGTCCCCACACGTTTAGACTGCAAACTCTTGAGGGGAGAGTCGAGGTCCTCCCGGTAAATGGGCACGACCTCAAACATTACTTCACTTAGCATCCCTTAGAGGGCTATCTTGTCCTTGTATCATAGTTTCTGTTTTCATCCTTTTGTCAAAAAAAAAAATTAATAAAAAAAAATAAAATAAAAAACCGAGGGACTTGTCAGAGCCACACAATAGGCACACTACGACAGGTTCTATGCTGATGGAAGGCCTTCTCCTGATAGACACGAAGGTGGTAAAAGCCTGCTTGTTACCGGCACCTAAAGGCAGCATATGATCTAGCTCAAGCCATCAAGTGGGGAGCCCACCTAGCAAGTCAGAGAGGGTGTCTGCAAAAGAAAGTGCGATGCAGTGGTAACTAGATCGGAAGGGAAAAGAGGTACTCCATGCTACGTCAGGGCATCCGGGAAAAACCAAAGTCCTCATACCAGACCAGGAACAACCTCTCTACAAGCAAAATAAGTTGGGATCCCTCATCCGCCCATGGCAAAATGTTAAGTCCCTATATTAATAGTGTAGCCCCTTATTATGTTAGTGTAGCCCCCCTTATTGTTATTATTGTACCCCTGTAACCCCCATATTGTTATTATTGTGCCCTTACATTATTATTGTTAGGTCGGCTAGGATTACATTGTGGCCCCACTAGAATTATATTGTGGCCCCATGGACTCCTATATATAGAAGGAGGGTTTGTTCATTTGTATCATCCAAGAATTGTGCATTTATGTAATGTATTGGAGGTTGCCCCCTCGAAGTGGCTTATTTCTAAGGCGTTTATATCTCTTTTCTTCTACTTTTGAAGCTCGTTACACAACATTTGGTATCAGAGCTTTGGGATTCTAGGGTTTCGCTGCTCCAAACATGTCATCATGGAATTTTCTCTACAATTTTTTTTCTACGAAGTTTCAGAAACTAAAATTTTTAGGGTGCGAAGAAAAAATCCCCGAGGAAGCTTGTATAAAACTGGGGAGTTTGTTCGCAATAATCATGAGATATGATCTCAGGGAAGTCAGCATTTTTTTCGTGCTCCTAAATAGGTCATCGTGGCATTTTCACTATAAATTTTTCTACGAAGGTTCGTGACCGGAAACGCTATGGTGCTGGGCTGAACCGCGAAATTGGCCAAAATTTCGTGAGCTTGGTTCGCAATATTTTTGGAGATATGATCCGTGGAAGGTAGTGCTTTTCAGCTCCCGAATTTCATCTCAAAGAGGTGATCGTGGGAAACGTTCAATAACTCTCTCCGGGCAAAGGATTTCCTGGAGTTCAGAAAATTGGCTCTTAAGTACACTACTCTTTAGTTATGTTTCTTGGCTATCAATTATAGATACAAAAGATGAAACAGTGACACGTGGCAAGTCGTACAATTTCGCACTACTGAACCAGTCCATAATTAGGTCATTGTGGGAGATTGGACACAACTTTGTCTTGGAGAATCCAAATTAGGTCAGACCTGTGGCATTTGAAAGAAGCTTCAGAGGGATACTACAGGGCTGAATTTCAGATATTGAAGATTCTCAGTTACATAGATAATTCAATTTCAATACAGAGCTCCTAAAAAGAAAGTAAAAGGGTGTATTGTTTTTCCCGAATTACATAAATCTTGTTTGAAAAATCAATTTGAAGTGATTCCAAAGGCCTATTGAGCATATATTTCAGTATTGTGTTCTGAAATGCCTCCTAAAAATAATTCAACACCCATTAAGCCCTCGGAAATATATACTATGATGCATGAAGTGGAAGAATTGCAGTATGAGATATCAAAATTACGGTACCAAGTGCAACAAGTTTCAATCTTACGAAGAGCAATTGAAGATGAAATAGATGGTTTAAAAGCAGAAATGGAGGCTAATTTGGATGGTTTGAAGGATCAAATAATAGCAAATATGGATTATAAATCAGAGGAAGATCACATCGAGCATCAACAACAAGTTCTCCAACTCTCAAAGGATAACCCAAATTTGGTGCAGAATCTAATGAAACAACAGGAAGATCAACATGACATTGAAAGAAGTTATGAAGCAGTCATAGAAACAAGAACTCGACAAGTACGATCAATTTTAGAGTATCTCAACAAGTGGAAGAACTTTCCTGTAGAAGATTTCACATGGGAGGATGAGAATTTTATACAGAAGCATCAAGAAATAATCAAGCGTTGAGGACAACACTTGTTTGAAGGAGAGGGGCATGTTAAGTCCCTATATTAATAGTGTATTCCCTTATTATGTTAGTGTAGCCCCCCCTTATTATTATTATTGTACCCTTGTAACCCCCATTTTGTTATTATTGTGCCCTTAAATTATTATTGTTAGGTCGGCTAGGATTACATTGTGGCCCACTAGGATTACATCATGGCCCCATGGACTCCTATATATAGAAAGGAGGTTTTGTGAATTGTATCATCCAAGAATTGTTCATTTATGTAATGTATTGGAGGTTTCCCCCTCGAAGTGGCTCATTTATAAGGCATTGATATCTCTTTTCTTCTCTTTTTGGAGTTGGTTACACAACACAAAAAATTTCCCTTCTGAAATAAGTGCCACGAGCACATCTAAATAAGTGCCTCAGGCACATTCAAAATAAGTGAAATAGCACACTAATAAAGGGTAAATGATTGAGAAAGGCTTCCTGCGCAGAGAGGTGATGTAACGACTCCGCTGGGGTACTGACCAGGCTCGCTGGTAGCGGAGCAACGTTCACGATTCCTAGGCAGTGACTCCCCTGGGACTGAGAGGTTTGCTGGCAGCGAAGCAACACAATGAGGACAAAATAATCATACCGGACCCTACAGCTGCCTGGAGTCCTCCAACCCTTTCGGTCTGGAGACCTGAAGGAATGAAATTTGGTTAACCAGCGCCCGAACAAACCAGCGGGCTGACCAACCTCGCAAGGTGCCAAAAAAGCTAGGCAGAATTGACCTTAAGGTAAAAGAAACAGCGAGCGAAGACCCCTCCCTCCCCCCTCCAAGGCTGACCATCGGCAGAGACTCTGGGTTTGTCCAGTGAATCACCATTTGTTGTAGCCTCTACAACACCCTCCAAAAAACCCCACTTCAAAAAAAATTTCGGAGCCCCTTGAACTTAAAGAAAAAATAAGCTAAAAGTCTAGAAGGCTATGTTTCAAAGTCGCAAAACTTCATTTTTTGGAAAACCACGACTCTGTGACCTTGTGACCCCACGACCTAAAGGTCGCAGGGTTGTAGGGTCGCAAAGTCGCAAAACTAGAATTTTTGGAAAATCGCGACCCTGCAACTTTGTGACCTCGCGATCCGCAGGTCGCAAGGTCGCAAGGTCTCGAGGTCGCATACGTCCCGGATCACTCGAATTGTGACCTTGCGACCTCATTAAATGCCCGCATGTGTGACCCTTTTATATAAAGGATTTCGCTAGGTCGCATTTTTCATATGCAGCGAATAGAAAGAAACGGCTCTGACAGGTCGACTAGCGCGTGATTTTC